>JAZGTI010004911.1:0-26757 GCA_036877585.1 Botia kubotai
TTACTGATGATTTACTGTACTGTTATTTGAGACTGTGTGCTAAACTGTTAGCCAGTATACAGTCAGTAAATCCTTCTGCAAAACCAGTAACATAATGCTCATATTGATGAAACAAATGTGTTGGTGCTGCTCTAGCCCCTATCTCTCCCGCTTACACTGAATAACATCAGCAGTTACTCTACAGTTTGAAATATGGTGCAATATTTGCTCTTGTAAAGGCTTAGCCTGCATGCAGATGGCCTTTTATACTTCACCACAGTCATCCACACCAATATTTAAATCAATGCTGGAGTTATCTCACCAGTCAGGGAAATGTCTAAAACTTTAAAAAATAAAATGGTGATCGAAATTTTCGAGGTATGTGGTCAGATTCTCTGAGATGACCGTTCAATCAAATATTGAGTTGTGCTGGAGCTGTCTGATGTTAGAACTTCAGCGGCAGTCAGATGGAAAGTGGCGAGATAGAAGTTTTTGAGGAGCTGCATGAGGGAACTTTGGCAGGAGAAAAATGTACAGTAGGAAAGTCAAACAAAGAGCTTACAGGAGCGGCACTCGAATGCTAATGATCAAAAATTCGCAAGTGTAACGTACAACTCGAACCGCCCACGGGATTATTACACACCAGAGCTGTGGAAATACCGTAAACACAAAAATAACCCAAACTTGCGTTTTCACTTGACACAGAGCCAAGACTCACCAAAGCCACCGTGAGAACTTTCTGATGTTCACTTCTGAAAAACATTTCTGTGCGAAATGTAATTTTTTCTGACACCATGTAGCAATTAAATCACTCAGAGGCCACAGAGTGGATTTCAAAGCAGCAATTGAAGAGCGTTTGAGTTGTATGTGAAGTAGTTTTTTGTTCCAAATGTTCCATATTTTAATTTCTTTCCTTGCTTGGTTTGTTTACAGCCACGGATATAAGGAACTGCAGCTGTGCTTTTCCGAGCGTTACCGTGGAGATGGCATTGAGAAGATCAGTACAGTAGAAGCGTTCGTGATTACGTAAATGCGTCTTACCGATGCAGCCTCCACTCTCTGCTATCACTGCGTTTGTTTCTATCCCACCATGGCTTTATTGTCGTGATCCTGTTGCCTAGGTAACATATATTTTGACAATGAGGATGTGTAGGTTGACAGAGACAGAATTTTGGTCTATAGATGAACAGGTCTCTGTGCTTTCATACGTGTATTTATTATATAGAGAGATTTAGTTCTCGCTGCTTTTGATTGACTTTTATCAATACTGAATCTCTCTCTGGTTTATCTCACAGCTGTAGGGTGTAAAACTAGAACAACGTTTACAAAACAAAGCTAAAGCAGCTACACTTGCTTTCTGTTTGTGCTTTAGATGTTGTTAACAATGGAATCATTTCAGTATGGTGAGAGATCTGTGTGTGTGTTTGTGTGTATGTTCATGTGTGTTTGGACAGTCTGACCTCTAGGCAAAAGTACCTTTTTCTTGTTTACATTATATAAGATGTGTTGAATCATGATGCTTACATGTTTATCAAGCTGTATGAATACAGAAAGAATAGAAGGAGGTGAGATGCCCCTGCAGGATTGTTTTCCTGACTGTGTGCTGCTGCATCTGTGTGTCTGAATGGTGCGGTGAGGTTTCAGGCGCTGAGTGAGTCTAACTTGTGAACTAGAGAATGTGATTTGAGATTTGTTAGAAGGTTTGAGGAGGATGTTGATAATGTGATGCAACATGTGATGTCAACAGCTGCAGCTGTCTAAACCTTCACAGAATGGTTTGCCCATTTTCACATGGTTTTATTCTATGCTTTTATTGTAAAGAACAATAATTGTATCATTCGTTATCCGTGTAATTTTTTTTATTTGGAATTTTTACCATTCCTTTAAGCTTTTACTATTTCATTTGGAGTATTAAAAAGTATTTTGGAGTTTTGCTATTTTTAAAAGTTAGGGTAGGTAGTTTCGGAGAGGCTAGCAATAGCAAGCTAGCTTTTAAAAGTATAAAGCATCGCTCATCGCTTCAACTCTGAGCTGCATTGTGTTGCGTGCCTGTGTGAAACTCACTGTCAGGGTGTTGGTGTCGCCAGTGTGTTGCTACGAGGTTGTGAAGGTGTTCTGATTGCATTGCAAGGTGTTCTTGATTTTTCTTGTTTCTGTGCGGTTGCTAGGGCATTGCTTGGATGTCCTGAATGGTTGCTAACTGGCCCCAGTAAAAGTGGCCCATCGCCATGGTATTCTAGTGACATTTGCTGGAATTTTTATTATGGGATACAAAACATCTATTATGGGATATTGTAAGAGCCAGTTGATTCCAATGATTCATCATAAAACTGCTAATGTTGTAAGCTCCTGTTTATTGAACCTACAACAGACTTTTTCATCCTTTGCTTCAACAACCAAAGTATTTCCTTCAACCTTTGGAATCACATTCCTTTGTACTCCCCCTGGTTCTTCCCTTAGCAGGCATTGTAAAGATTAAATTGTGTTTATGCCTCACATTTTTTCTCCCAAACAATGTGGGGATGTTAAATTTTTACATAATTCACTTCTCGTTGCGTTCATAAATCTCTCACGTAGGCTGTAATCGTAAACACAGCCGTGTGGATCTGTTTACCTGTTCTTTGTAAGAAATGTCATTGTTGTTTGTGCATTACCATCACTGCTGTATTTTTCCACTGCCTCTGTATAACTATAGTAACCTGGTGAGCTGGTTCTCTTTGTCTTTAATAAAAACAACAACAACAACAAGCAGATATTGACTGGTGACTTCTGGCTTTATATCTGGCATCTCACGCTAGTTCTTCATTTTCATTTTTGCCGTCAATGGATAGTGAGAGAGAAAGAAAGAGAGATTAGAAAGCCACACAGACGAGCAGCCCACGAGCAGACGTCAGCAGCACCTCACCACCTACCCACTGCTTGTAATACAGACACAGTGTGTGGGTACTCTGTGTGTTGATTGGTACCCGAGTTCTTCTACGTGTTGTGATTGGTTGGTCTCGTTCATTGCAAGCTCATTACTCAGCATAAAAGAGAACGCTGGCAGCATAGCATTCATGTAACTCAAATATAGAAGCATGGTGCTCGCAACAACAAGATCATGGGTTTGATCTTTACCATTCAAAAATGTGCCCAGTGGAAAAAACATAGTACTTTTCAAATCTTTAAAAACATTTTTAAAATCATATTAACTTTTAAAATGTGTCGGTTTTATGCTTGTTTGTTTTTTTTTGTTGTTTACTTTATTATAAAGCACAAATGGCATATTCCAAAATGTACACATGTACACAATGGTTACACTAATATTCAAATTTCCTATCATCATCATCATGTGGCTATCATCAGTGCACGTGATTGGCTATCATCATCTTTTTGCACAAATTGAATCAAAATTTTATAACAATGAAAACTGCATTTCTACAAACTCCTGCAAAATACTTAATGCAGTTGCTAGTCAAAGAATTACATGTGTGTGAAGCATCAGCCAGTCAGCATTGTCATGATGTAATTTTCCTGTGGTTCCAGAGCGATTAGTAACATAGTTTTTACAGTTCAAATGAGGGTTGTGCTGGTGAGCAGAGATGGACGGACCTGTGGACCCTGAGGACGAATGCCGCTCTTCCTCAGATTCTGAGGTTTATGCCACTCCGGGTTTATAAACCGGCTGCTTTGTGCCTTTGATAAATGTCTTTTTTGGGCTGAGAGGAATAAGAGAAAAACAGAGATTCCCTGGTGTGTTTGTTCTGATGAATAAACAGAGCGATGTAATAGAATATTTGTTCTGACAGGTTAGGGGAGCTGTTTGAAATTGTCCAGTTAATTATTTCTCTCTCTGTGGCACCATCATCATTTCAACAAACAAACACAACAATTGGTTTTGTTTTATTTTGAACGAGTCATTTTCAGTATCTGATTAAATGGATCTCTGTGTCTCCTGTGATCCAGGTGTGCTGAATGTCTTCAAGCGAAATCATCTCGTGTGAATGAGAAGCATTCGTCTTGTGTGGTTACAATCCTGCGTGACCTCAAGCTGAGTTTCTCGCTCTCATAAATCGTATTATTTCTGCAATAGTAGCAGCAGCAGAAATGACTCTATTTCTCAAAGAAGCAATATGATTATTACTGTAGGGGGATTTGTGTCATTTTTGTGATGGTAAAGAAGTTCCTCTTGTGTGTGTTTGGGATGCGAATGTCCACATCAGAAACTGCCGTGTCTGATGTGGTTTTACATTTGGTAGACAGTCTAATGTCAGGAAATATTGTAGGCACTACTATCTGGTCTTAGTCAATATTTTCATACGATACACCACTAAAAATAAAGGTTCTTAAAGGAACCGTTGTTAGAGGAACCATATTTGGTTCCCCAAACATCCATTCTGACAAAGATTTTTAGAAGAACCATTTCGTTCTTTCCTTTTTATAGTCTAAAGGATCTTTTGCACTACAAAGAACCTTTTGTGAAACAGAAAGGTTCTACAGATGTTAAAGGTTCTTTATAGAACAATACAGCCAAAAATAAATCTTTTATTTAATATTATAGATCTTCATTTTGTTTAATAGTGTAGTTCACCAACCCTACATGCATATGCATTTTAAAAAACACATGCGCGTTTCTTTTTTCTTAACATAGTGTGTTGAACGCAAAGGTTTGTATCTACAGATGTCTGCCGAACATTAAACTTTCATGTCTTGCCTCTGCATGCTCTTGTGGTTTGTACTTGCCCTGGCAGTTTAAGACATGCCTGCGCAGAGACCCGCTGAGAATCTGCACCCATTATGGAACAAGTAAATTTAGCTCTACCTGCCTTCATATGATTCTAGATGGTGTAAATGCATGTTAGTTAAGAATGATTAATGTACTGCAGCCAGCACTGGAGTCTCATGGCTGATCTTACTGCATCTCTCCCATTTTAATACAGGCTGTGGGTAAGATGTGCTCGTTTGTAAGAGATCTGTTTTCTCATCCTGGATGTGGTAGAAAAACATGAGTTTCAATAAAGCAAGGAGACACAGTAGTGTCTCAATCTTCAGGCTGCCATGGCTGGTCACCTTGTTCTGTCCTACTGTAGTTTATGTTTTGACTACAATTCTCTTTAGTTCTGCAGCTGGACTCAGATCTTGGGCTCTGCGCTCTGTTCTAAACTCACTTGTATAAAGAGAAATGAGCAGTTTCTCAAGGGACTTCAATTGAGTGGCAGTAAACCTCAGAAAGTCACTCAGTGGCTTCTCTGGTCTCAGGCAGTGATATCAGACATTCATCATGTCCCTCTCGGAGTCGTGTGTTTCCTCCGAGTCTGAGTGCTGAAAGACCTGCACGGGCTCACACGCTCTGCTTATATGGGAACAGATTATCAGAAGATTGTGTGAAAGAGTTTAGAGTTATACAGGCATTTTAAACAAGGAGGTTATTTTGTAACCATTATTACCTCTGAATTCACTCTGTTTTGTATTACAAGGTGAACGTTTTAAGTGAATAATGTTTTCATTCTTTACAAATAAAGAGGTTTAACGCTGTAGAAGATTTTACACCATTAAACGCTTGATAATGTTTATGAATGTTTCAAGAAAGCGCAATTAAAATTTTCATGGTAACCATACTTTACACTAAAATAGTGTTTTACTGTAGTGTTCAGTTATACAGTTTATTCAGTTTATAGAATAGACATGAAATGTTTTGTTTCTTCTGAAAATGTAAAAATCTAGTTAGGATTTAAAAAAAACGAATACATAATGATTCTGTTAGTATTTCTGTTGGTGTAAACGGTGACCACTGTGGTACTTTTTACAGGGGTGACTTTAACAAGAGTTCATAACAAATGGCTTCTATGCAGGTCCAGTATTTTAAAACCCCAAGCTTAGCTTAGCAATAGCAATGACTTCTGTTTCCAGAGGTTTAAAGCATTATGGAAATGGAATTGGGAAACCCAAAGGACATGATGTATAAGCTGATGGAATCTCTGGGACAGCGTTTGGAAATGTACTGATAACACAGATGCAGTTTTAGACATTGGCAAGCTGTCCTTCTTCTACAGTAATTCCTGTCTGTTGGCTTTCCAGCAAAAGCCATGGAATTAATCTGCAGTCACCTGCGCAGACGGCTTAAGAGGATTTTTATGCCGTTTCGTCTTCAGTGGAAGTTTTTCACTTTGTGCTTGCCAAAAAAAAAATTACACATTCCTCTCCCGCCCCTCAAACCCGGATGGTGGCGGAGTTCGCTAAAGAGACAGCACACATTGGGCTAAACAAATTTCCAGACTTTCATTGCAGCCGTCAGTTTACCTCTGGCTCGGGTGAACTGCTTTGTAAGATGAAGTATGAGGGTGTTGACGCACCGCACGCTGCTCAAATGATAACAGTTAAGCATGTGTCGCAGGAAATGCTGAAGCTGCTTGTCCTACTGTATCTCTCCGTTACTGTAGCGCCTGCGGCTGTCCATGTTTACCTGCATATCAGATATTCACGGCCTGTCTTCCGCTCAGAGAAACTGGAATCATGGATTTCTACACACAGTGGAGAAAAGAGGGGATGATGGATTGCTTTTATGACTTTGTAAAGAAGCTACAGAGAAAACTAGAGTTTTATATATATATATATATATATATATAGAAACACTGTACCCGCTCTGTATTTTGGTGTGTTTCTCTCTCTGCTTTGTTTTTTACTGTTTACCTGTAGGCACAGACTCACTGCACCTCTTAGGACTTTTACACTTTTAAAAATAAATGTACTTTTTTATAAAATAAATGGCCATTTTCAGCCGTATAGTTCCATAATGAACCTTTAACATCCACGGAACCTTTCTGTTTCACAAAAGGTTCTCTGTAGTCGTAAAAGGTTCTTTAGACTGTAAAAAGATAAGAATAATTGTTGTTTTAGTAACCATTTATTTAAGTCATTTATTAAATCCTCATGCCTTTTCAAATTCCAAAATATAATAGGAATGCTAAAGGAATTCTTAATTGAATGCAGAATAACTCTGCCAGGAAAAGCAGGTCCACCTCTGAGGTTGGCAGTTTGGTCCCTGTAACGCACTTCCTGTTTCTACAGAGGATACAAACCATTGAAATCACAGACTTCTGGGATTCCAGAGTCCTAATTTGGCATTTCACTGTCTTCCCTGCAGCTGTCATGTGTTTTCACAGCCTCACACTCCTTGAGATAATGGAGTAGCCATTGCTGCAGAGGAAGGTCTAGAGGGAAAGAAAAGAAAAGAAAAGAAAAGAGGGAGGGATGGGGGGATGTGGAAAGAAGAGTAAATGAACAGCAAGGAAATGCTTCATTAGTACTCAGGTTGTATTTATGCTGATTGGGTTAAAGCGAGAGCCTGTGGACAGTCTTTGTCAGCTCGAACATTAATGAACCTTCTCAACAAACCTGAATGTAAAATCTGGATACTTTTAAAACAACCATCCAGCAAATTCAGGGGTCACACAGAAATGAACAAACCTATTACTGTCTTAATCTACTCCCTGCAAAGCCCAGTGAAATCTGCCAGACAGAGGCAAACACTGTGATACAGTCTGAACTGTGCTTCACATCTGGACGAGCGAGAGGAGAACAATTATAAGAGATCTTCTTCATAGCGTTTTCTCGACAGCCTTAAAGTAAAGCAGCAGGAGAGCTGGAAATCTCATTTAGACGGATCTGTCCTTTGCCTTTAAAATCTCTTTTAAATAATGTGTAATAAAGACTGCAGGCGGTTCACTCTAATATGACCAATACAAGATTTAATTAGCTGTTAACGGTAATGAGCGCTGTGGAATGCTGCAATGGTCTGTTTTTAAGATGATCGCTGGAGTGAAGGTATGGGAGTGTAAACGCTTTTTACTGCGTTTGCATGATCTGGTGTGTTGAGCCTGCAGTTATTGTGCTGTTGAGACTGAGGTATCCTTGTGTTCACACTGATATTTTTCTCTTGTGTGATGCACTAATGTGGAATGCTTGTGTGTAGAGATCGAGTGCCATGAACCGCTGAATGTTTTGAAACAGATTTCAATGTGTTTCGAATGTCTTTATTTTAGGCTTATGAGCTGTTTGCTCATCTCTGACATGCTGAAAGACTCCAGCATTTTAGGAGAAAAGCGCTTTATAACACATAGACTGAGCCTGGTCTAGAATTGTTATATATATATACTGTATATATATAAAAAGATAATCGTGTGCTCGTTCAACCATTTTGAGGAGTCTTTAAAGAGAGATGGCACTAAAGACAGAAAGAAACTTTCCTTTTTAAGCACTAACAGATTGAGCAGCTATTTAACAGCGTTTATTAGCTAATGTGCCCCATCCTACGCAAATCATGCATGCAGGAACAGAAACTATTTCCTGCAAGTGACGTCATCCGAGTGATGAATTGGTGACATCCGTTACGGAAGGCCAGAACTGTGACTGTTCATGACATCATTCCTCTCGGGCAGAGAAACATCACTGACAAACAAACTGTTTATCTGGACCCCTGCCTGAGTAACAGAAGGCACTTAAGTGACTGTTTGGTTATGCAAAACTGATCTGCTGCCCAAGATGATGTCAGTGGCTTTAAATGTACTTTATTATTAGAACTACGGTGATGTCACATGATGGTGGGTGTGGCCTAAGTTGCTTTTGGTGGATGATGTTGGTCCATTAGTTTTAATTGCTTTCTGTGCTGTGACTATGTTTAGAGGTAGAATATTAAGGATTTTGATCTGTTGGTTGTTACTAGATTCTTAGAATGAAGACAATAGTAGAGGAATAAGTTATCAAAAATAACAAATTCTGACATGATTTACTTTCGTTTGAAGGGTTTCGAATCCTTAACATTTTCTGTTCTTTTTTATGACTTCTGATTTGTTTTGAAAAGGTTCGCACAGGTTTTGTATAATAAAATCGGGTTTGGAATGACACAAAGCTCATGATGTCAGAATGTCCTTTGTTGTTTTGGTAAACGGCTTGTTTTTGTTTGTGAGCTCTCTTGTAACATGATGGATACAAGATAAGAATACAAGATATTGTAACGTGATGGATACAAGATTGTATCTTGTACAAGATACACTGTGTTATTCTGTCTCATGCTAAACACTAATGTTAAATGATGCAGAAAATAAGCCTGGAGATATCTGAGTATGTTCTGCATGTTGAGTGTTAGACTTTAGCACTGTTTAACTTTATGGTAATATGTCAGACAGAAACAGCTTTATTTGCCACTAGATGTTTCAGGCATTTAACTGCAAAACAGAAAGTAATAAAACATTTAGGGTTTCCCATTAAAGAATGTGAATTACTGCATGAATTTAACATGGTTTTTTCTTTGAACGATTGAGCAAATAATAACTTTCAGTAAATAATAAATAACGTGTTGAACTCCGTGCTGCACTGATTCACTGAGGCCTCTGAATATCACACAACTGATGTTTGAGCTACTGTTTAAAGAGAGCTGTCAGATGAATTCCTTCAGTTTTGACAGTTATATAACTTGAGATAGACAGCTTAACTGAGTTGTCAAAGTCACCTGAAATGCTAATGCTTTAAAGAAACATCAGCAAACACTGTTTGAAAATGTATTGTGCCACCACATATATTTTGGCAAACGCTTCATGACCTTGGTGAAAGTTTCTGAAGTACAGATGCTTATCAGGAATATATTTCTTGTCTTTTGGAGTCTTTTGAAGAGGAACAGTTTTCTATAAGGAATTGACCAGGTTTAAATCCTAAATATAAACCACCTTAACCTTAACTTACCTTAACTTAAAGGTATATAGATAGTACTTAGAGTAGGTTAATAGGTTAAAAGTATTAACATTGAGATCTGCCGCAGATCAGATGTTAACCCTACAGGAAACCTGTTGGAAAACAAGCATTACATTAGTGGTGCAGATATTAAACACTTTAAACTGTGTGTTTGGTTAATTCAAGGTATCCCTGCAACCTAAATTCTGCTACATTTATTTTATTTTGTTACAGTCTGAAATTTTGCAGCTAGGAGATGACACTTTATGCTGATTTGATGTATTATGGGATGTTTTACAATACGCTGAACTGCAGGTGCTATTTTTGGAGGTTTTGTTGGAAATGTTCATGGGCTTTATTTAGCTGTCCTGTGAATCAGCGAGTGTGTGTGTATGTGAGATTGGGGGGTATTCCTCTGGGGTTCATTACTGGGCTGTGATTTTCTAGCTGTTGTTTGGTCTCTCTGGAGATTTGTGTTGGCAGGCTATGCGCCTTTTGCTCGCTCAGTCATAAATCTGTCCCTTATAAGTGGCCTTCATTTTAAAAACGTATCATATATATATGTGTATGTATATAGAAGTTCTGTTTTTTTTTTGTCCCAACTGAGTCTTAATCAAGAGGTGTAATCTGAGAAAATAGCTGGTGTTTATAATGGTCTATTTTGCTGTTTGTTACAGGCTGTAATAATTTTACCCTTCTTTCTCTTTTAGAAGTAGAAGAGGCATTGTTGTCATCATCCAGTTACCTGCGGGTAAACAGTTTCATCCCAGTCTCCAGACACTAACTTCTGAGAGACATTGTAAGGCTAACATTTTAGAGGAAAATGAGTCCAGACAATATGTCTCTTGAAACTGTATTATATTTCAAGATCAAATCTCTTATAGTGGGAAAAATGAAGATGTGGACACTCAGAGGAAATAGTGTAGCACAATAAAGTGACCCAGAAGTGACATACTGTAGAATCACTTGCAGTCACTCCTCAGCTCACATTTTGAAAACTTTCCTCTGTTTAAATGACTCAAGTCAGAACCTCGATGAACCTTGGTGTCGCAGGAGATGTTGTGGAAGGTGTGGGGGTGTCTGTCTGCATGGCTTTTTCGTGCTCGGTGTAATGTAGATACACGTGGTCTCTCTTTGGTCTCCTATTCTTCTTGTTTTGAGTTTGGCACCCACATCATCCATTTAACCTCAATGCAAGTTGTCTGCTTTATGCAAATTGTTGGCTGTGGTTAAAAAGGTTACGAGCAAACAGGGTCAAAGCTAAAATTGCTCATCACAGCTCTTCTTTAGAGATGAATGCATTGAGAACTGCTTGACACTAATCATATGGAGTAAGCTCCATCAGTACAGCTTTGCTTTGGCTGCGAAGGCTCTATTTATATTTTAAATATTGGCCCAAAATATATTCATGTACAAATACATGTGTTTCCTCAAGCTTTCCCTTACTGGTTTGTTGTATTGTGCAGTTTATTTTCCTGTCTTTGCCTTTAACTAATTTTGACTACTTATGTGTCATAGTCAATACAAGCAGTGTCAGAAGCCAAAGAGGTTCAACTGTAAATCCAGTAGCTACTGCTCTCATGTTATGGCATTTTGATTTATATGCAACGCTCACAGGCAGCGATCCCTGCAGATTGCTGTCGCATCGCATGCATAGTGCATTTGGGTTTATAGAATTCAGGACATAGATGGAATATAGTTTAGGAGCACATGAGAGAGCAGAGCAGCTCCCTAAGGCAGAGTTCATGTTTTCCTCACAAATTTGAGCGATGCTCACTGCAGCTGCTCCTCTGTGAGGCGATTACACACACAATGAATTCAAGTTGAATTCCTGGACATCCAATATGTGGATACTGTGTTCAAGAGCTCAAAACTATTAATTGTGATACAAAAACACTTTTTTGACTTTTGTCACATGCAGGTGTGTAAAATAAAGAAGAATCTTTTGAAAAAGTTTTTAGTGAATGTCAGTTACTTTCCAATAATATAAACAATTCATTCAGCTCATCATATTTCAGAGATGAAAAGCGTGACTTTTTTGTCTCCCCGTTCCATTTCACCAGTCATGATATTCATGCTGTGCATATTTGCCTGTGATAATCGGTAACCATAGTAACGCAGGCTTGTGTAATGCTGTGATGTTAACAGTGCATGAACACTATAATGCCACATGAACACTACCCTGTATTAAAAACAGCGTGTTTATGCCTCTGATTCTCAGCAAGGGATTTAGAAGGAAAATTAGGTTTAGATTTAGAAGGAATAAATGCTTTCAGTTGTGAGTTATTCTTTCAGTTGTCTGTAAGCTTCTGTGTGATTTTTAATTGTCTGGCTGCCCTATGCAGACATGTAGCTGTCCATGGTTCTGAAGACAGAGCCCAGCTGTTCAGAGTGTTGCAGCACCACTGTCCTACAAACATATACACTGCTGTAGGTCCTTCTCTCTCCACACATGCAGGTTCAGCTGTAACTATACATATCAAACGCTGCCTAAACGAATGTCACCTTTTGTGGTAGGAGACATGCAAGCCGGCATTATGGTGTATCTGAGGTTAAAGATATCAGGCGTGGACTTACCTTAGAATCAGGTATGGTAGCCTTCACATGCTTGAGTTATGGACCATCCATTGCAAGGCTTTCTGGTGAATACCAGAAGTCAATCAGCAGATGCTATACACGTATGCTTTAACCGATGGTTATTAATAAAAAAATGTGTCTGTCTCAAAATATGTGTGTCTTAAAAAAGGTAAATGTCAGTAAGATCAGTCTTGTAAGATCTTAGTTTCGTCAAAAACAAAAAGGAATTGATACGATTTGCCAAAAACGGACCCCAAACTTCTAAACTAATTTGAAAACTGATTGTTGAGCAATGCGATTTCAGACAATTATTTAAAATAATTCTTATTTATATTTGAGGAGGTTTATTAGATGTCCACACCCCGCCTGTCAGATTAACTCGCTTTATTATCTCTCTCCCTCTCTCTCTTTCTCTTTCTCCGCTTGCTCGCGCGCATCTCCGTCAACCCTCTCGCGACTGAGAGAAACAGACGGGAAAACATTCGCGAGATCCGCGATCGTTACCGTGTAGAGAAGAACCGTCACAACTCAACGATCACCGACAATAACTTCAGTCCGTGCAGAAGACCTCACGACTGGGGGACTTGAGGACATTTTACGCCTGCTCACGAGCGGAAAAGTAAGTTTTGCTTTAATAAAAACACGTTGGATCGATGTCATACGTGGAAGGAAACGTATTTGTAGGCTTTATACGACAAACAACAACTTTTAAGTGTTAAATAATCTGTTCATTGTGTGTTGGTCACACTTTACACGAGTGTTCACGTTACAGTGCAATTGCAAAAGTAAGTGTTAAATAATGCAGAAATGTTAATAATTTACTTTGTGGAATTAATTGTAATTAGGCTACGTTTTTGTTTTATTATAATACTATGTGTAACACAGTGTTGAAAAGTATTGAAAAGTGCATTTTCTGAGTGATTTTAAAGTATGCATATCGAGTTATGACAGTATTTAGTAATGTATATGGATGATATTATATCTACTAATGCGCTGAGCTGCCGCGCGTGACAGACGCACCGCTGCAAATCAATGTGCGTCTATACCTGTAACTTATCAATTAAAATGCTTCAATATCACGACAAGATTATACTTTACTGTAATGAGATGCGTATTATAGTTTATAACGATGCGTAAAGATCACGTCGTATGATCTGTATCTTTATTCGGCGTACTGTTGAGATTAGAATGACTTATTTTAGCACCTAACATGTATTTAGGTAAAATTAACCGTTTATAATTATAGTCGTGCATTATTAATAAATGCTGGTGAGTGTTTAGACTACCTGTTGAAAGAGGAATCGTGCTGAAAGAAACCTGTCAGTCGTCATTAGGGAATTCCTTCATAAAGAAACCAGTTAAACATTTGATCTCGTTTATGCCCAGTTACTTGTGTAAGTTTGTTGTCTGTTTGATGTTGCATAAAAGCCGACCCGTTGTTTACACCGAATACATCTATTTACCCCTAAATTAGGCACTTTGAACAGATACTTCACCTATACAGAACGATTACCTATAAGATTTCAGATTACCAGCCACCAGTGCTGTGGTTTGTATTTGATTATCTATTGTATTGTGCCCTCTAATCTTCCTTAAGAGTTTGCAATCAGTGCACTTCGCCAACTCAGTATCATTTTTCATTTATGGTGTTATGATGTTAAATGGATATAGAATTAAGGAATGCGTGCAGCAATTGTGTATATTATCTAATAGAAATGTACTGTAACATGCAGGTCTTAAGTTTGGTAACATCTCAGCATCAAGCATTGACATTTAAAGTGACTGCATAGAACTAAGTGATATTTAGTGTCAGGTAATCAGGTTGCCCATAATAACAGTAATCTACAGTATGTACAGAAAGAGAAACTGTACTCAGTGGTTTAGCACATGCAGGATTATTTCTTTGAGTGTGGGAGCGATGTGAGGTTATTTATACACTCCAAGCCATGTGTTTGGCCCTTAAGAACAGATGGGGCCCAACTCTGCTTCCCGAAGCAGTGAGAAATTGTTGACCCCTTTTGTTGCTTTGAGTTGAGTTGTCTGCATAATGTGACAGAGATGTAAAGAGAACATGGTTTTAAATAGATGACATGCACCATGAATTGTCTTACTGACCGGGAGGAGGTTTATTTTGTTGTGGTGCTGATGGAGTGAGGTCACTCATCTTGTTCTGGAAGACTCCTGGAGTTCTGTGAGGTCTTGTTCTAGAACAGAACCGCCCACTATCACTTACTCCTGTGAGATGAATTATGGCATTATGATGTAAACGTTGTCACAGGACTGATGGGATATTACAATAATTAACTATGTTCAGCTCTGTTATTGATTTGAGATTTAAATAGTGGTGCTGTTGGGAATGCTGGGAAGTTGTATCCCAGCATGTAAAAATATCATATAATTCACTGTTCTGAAATAAAAACAGAATTCTGCAGTTTATTGGGACCATGAGTCTACAAAATGCTAGCAAACATAAGATATTTGTTTTCGTATTACTTAATGGCAAGAATTGGCACGTACATTTTTTTAATATCCCTTTGTATTAGTGTTTAAGACCTTGGTCAGTAGGTTGCTAACCCTGGAGATGCTCTGTTTGTGCATCTTGACCTTTCCTGAAAGACAACAACCAGAGTGATTCACTCTCTGTGTTCAGCTCCCTCAGATTGATCTGGTGGAGTTCATTCACTGAATGATTTTCTGTACAGTAGCTTCATCATTATATCACTGGAAATAATTAATGTTTGCATATGTTGGTCGGAAGAGTCCTGGGATCATTTTTTTTGGGGTGCACCTATCCACATTATTTAGCATTCTGCTAGTGGTGTTGTGGAGGGGCCGTCTCCCTCCAATAACTTTGTTTTTTTCTCTTTTTTTCTCTCTGTATAAAGAATTGGTCATTCTTTATGACTTTATGACATCACTTTGTCTCTTGGGGACGAGCCACAAGAAGGCACAGATTTGGCTTTTTCAAAGATAATGTCACAAATTATTCAGTATTTCTGATATGGGTTGAATGAAGAGAACGATCCACTGAGCTTAGCTTCATTGATCAGGACAAAAGATAAAAGACTTTTATACTACTGCAAACATCCCAGCTTGAAGATGTGTCACAGGCCACTTCAGTCATGAGGCCAAACAATCCATTACAAGTGTGTCAGTCATGTCAAATAAAGAGTTTTTATCACAGAAAAGCATGAGCAACACAGCCTGCAGTGACATAAGGACAGTCTATTGTACTGTACTGTACTGTACTGTACTGTACTGTTACTGAAGCACTGTTTCTGCTGAAAGGCTTTCTCGTGTCATCAGGCAACTTCAAAGAGCCACTCCAGCTGATAGCTCTTATAAATAGCGAATTTGAAGGAGAATTTTTCATCAAAAATTGATTAATATTTCACCTCCACATTGATTCATGCTGCCACTAAAGGCATTTTTATCTCTCCCCTGTATTATTTGTATGAGAAATGGTTTTTAAACATTTTACTGTACAGTGTCATATTCTATTGTCTTAAGTTTCCATCATTTAAATTAAAGTGTCAGAATTACAGTAAACAGGGAAATTAATAGATCAATAAATATAAGCTTTGGCAACCGCATTGTAAACATGCAAACAATTGTTTTTGCTATACAGAAAGTTTATAGATGTATTTTGGAGATGAGTCCCTCGTGTCAGCTCAGGGGTAAGCTGTACTATATTCTCCAACATTCTTTAGATCAGCTTTATATTGCTGTACTGTTCAGGGTGTCAATGTAAGTTATTGCCTGTCCTTTTCTGTTTCTCTTACGTTGGCTGTCAACAGATGGTGTGCTTTCATTTCAGCAGAAATCCACTTCCATGAATTTGTCCTGCCTCATGTATGCGGTCTCTGCTTGCAAGTATGCAGAAATCAATACAAGTCAATATCCTCCAGAACTGACAGGCTGCATTATTGTACACAGTCCTGATGGAGTTCAAACTCTTTCAAGTTTTGAATTAAACCTACCTGCCGCTAGACTAGTCAGAGGCAATTGTATAGTTCTAGAACGCTAGCGAAAATGTAGCATAAATGTTTCTGTGCTTGAAATGTTAAAGATCTTAATCAAATCTTGTAAGTTCTGGCCATGATTTAATTTCGAGACAGGACTCTACTTGCTACTTATCTCTTCCTAAGTGTCTCATTTAAACATATCAGGCTATGTTCATTACTCATTGCTGAATGTTTATAGCAGGTAAGTAATTGATAATTGAGGTAAGTAATTGATTTACAAGGGTCTTGTTGACTCAAGCAGAACACTTCCAACAGATGAATCGAGGGTGCGTGGGATATGTCGACAAACACTTCCAAGCCTATTTTAAAGCAAGTACTAGCTCTAATTCACAAGTATTTCATTCATGTGGCGTTTCCACATACCCACACAAAGACCTCATCTCCTGTGCCTGTCCATGTAAATGTTCTGTTTTAACTCTCAGATCTTAGATGAAATGCAAGACATTTCATTGTTTTGAGAGAAGTGCTGAAATGGGCAGCTCCTAAATTTAGCCTTGTGCAACATCATGCTCCCGAATCATGTGTGTTTTCTCTGTCTGATTTACTGGAACAGTGCAGTGACACGCCATCAAGGGACTTTGTAACCACGGCAACAAACCAAAGCAGCAGAGTGTTAATGTTAATGTTTCTCTCTGTACTGTGTACTGCTTTGGTGGGAGTCATGGCGCGACATTTATTGCCTGTTAAGAGACACAGCTCACCTGCAGGGGAGGTATTTTATTGTATATGCAAAATATCGGTCTGTAGCTTTAAATACAGTACAATGCATCGTACATTCATTTATATCAAAATGGTGCCGCTCGTTTGAATTGTCATTTTAGACAGCTGTATAATTGATGTGTTCTAGACTGGAGAAAAGTGTTATTGTTCACAGTGAGAGGATGGAGTTTTTTAATGATTAACATGGATAGTTAATTGCTATAATTTGGAAGAGTCTAAAGAGAGATCTTTGAGTTTATATTAAAATCAGACTATTGATTTGCAGATGCTTATAGCTTGATATTGTTGACATCTCACTCTAAAAGAGACATGTGATATTCCAGTTACTTTTTTGAGCAGGACTTACACAAAAGTCCCTGATCTTCATTTTTCCTCACTGCTGTCTTAGAGAAACAACTAAGATAATAAAGAGATTGCATTTGTGTTTTTTTTTCTCTCTGTTATGTGATTTTTTTGGCAGACAGTGTGAGTCTAATAAGCTAACCAGCCATTTCAAAAGAAGCTTCTTCAGTAGCAACTGTGATAAGAAAAATGCTGTCAGGTTGCAAACACAATGAACTGCCTCGACTGGAGCGCAGTCAAACACACACACACACACACACACTCTGCTCTGGTGCTAGCGTAGCACGACTAGCGGGGGCGTTCTCCTCCATTAACCGAGCTGTTTCTCACCTTCATCACTCAGCGCTCCTCATCCTCCCACTGTACTGACCTCTGTCATCCGTTCAGTGACTCATCCCTCTCTTTTTCTCTCTGCAGAGCAGTGTGCTCCACTCACACTGTTCACTGACAAGCACACTGACCAGTCACTGTCCAGTTCACACCAGTAGCACAGCAGTGCACCGGCATGTCGATTTAGGCCGCAGGACAGAAAACGGCTCTTACACTCAATTGACTGGAAGCGATAATGGAGCTCTTTCACCCGTGTGGGTGTGAGGATGCTGGAATTCAGGCTTTGAAAAGCCTGGTGGAGTTGTTCTGAGCAGTGAAGCTGCTTTGAGCACTATTAACATATGCTGCGGAGGGCATTTTTGTTGGCTCACAACACTAGTCTGACAGCGTATGAGAGCGTCTTTTCAGTCTTCATTCATTCTGGCTGTAACCGTCTTAAATTGCCGTGCTAATAAATAAAACAAATAAAATGCTAATAAATAAGACGTCTTCAGCCGTGACAAGGATGATGATACGTGATTTGATTTTAAGGATGGTTTTGTAATAGTCACTGGAGCCACTTTTCTGTTCGGCTTAACTGGACCCGTCTCAGGCCTTCAGTTCAGGGTGAGAGAGAGAAAGAGAGAACCTGCTATTCTCAGGTAAAAGCTGGCCGTCACCCTTCTGAGAACAGATTCAGAACCGATTCATGTGTGTGTGTGTGTGTGTTTCTGAGCAAAGCCTCTTTTGGGTACATCCTTATTTGTGAAAATGCTATAAAAATATAGTAACACAGTTTTTTATAATTGTAAAAATGCAGAATGTTTTCTGTTAGGGTTACGTTGTGGGGTAGGGTTAGGTAATAGTGTTTATTAACCTTTCCTGCAGTTTAACATCATTTAGATGTTTAAAGTTGTGTGATACTGGAAGCAACAGTATGGACATCTGGAAAGAGCAACATAAAAGTATTGGCTTGCATCTGTGGAGCAATAACACAGCTGAAATAATCATGAAAATACATAAAAGCTTCAATAACTTCAATAACATTTCAGTCTTTGGCTCTTATTCTGAGTGGTAATGTGTTTGTGGGCTGAGTCCAATCTAATTACAACATGTTCCAACATGCTGAGAGACACTGAAGACCAGGAGCTGATGGGTACCGACATTAGTCAGATGAAAATGTGTTTTTTTAAAGCAACCATCATTTGAACCAAATAGCCATTGTTTTTTAGTAAATATGTGTAAAGTACAGTAAAGTAAGTCTCTTAGGCCTGTTTTGTTTTGAGGTTTAGTGTGTCAGTTTTCAGACGACAAGAGAAAGTGCTATTGTTTCAAAGGGAGTTTGCTTTCAGAGCTGTCTGCTTGTAAGGAAATGTGTCCAAATATTTCATTGCCTGAGAGATCAAGCAGAATTTAATATATTTGTATATAAAAGCCCTGAATTAATTTAACATCTTCAGCACTTTAATCCAACTTTTTGTGCTAGTCAGAATGTGCCTTCGACAGAAACTTTAATTGTTTCCCCAAAAGGTTTGATTAAAAAGATGTTTATTCTATACATGCAGAATATATTATAAAAAATGACAATTTTTATCGGGCCAAGATGAGAATCTTCCTATAAACTGCTTATTAATTAATTCTTCTGCGATCTGTAAAGCTAATGTAGCTGATGTTCTGTTTTATAAACAGGAAACTGTTTAATAATGCAAGCAAGAAGCACAAGAAATGTATAAGCTGTTCTTACAAATCCCGCAGTGACCAGAATGTAAAACTAGAGTAAAACTAGAGTTCTGGTTTCTGGAACGTTCTCCATGAAGCTGGTGCCACATTCCAAAAACCCAAACAGCACCTGGAAAATTCTGTACACCTCTCTTCAATGCATGAGTCTGAAACAGGCTGAGGGTAGACCAGTCCTAATGAGTAGCTCATTTGGACCTGATATGCTATTTTGATAGAAGACTAATTTTCATGGCGTACAGAGATATCAGAATAAAAACTGTGCAAACATAGCAGATGACTGCTTCATCTCCTTTTGCAGGAGAAAAGCCAACGCGCTCTTCATGAAAACTGCGTCAGACTTCTGCCATATTTGTCCTTGAGACAACAAGAGGCTCTACGTGCAGATGTGAAATGAGCAATTGTAATATCATTTGTTGTAAACACAAATTATTAGTTTTGTTTTTATGATATTTGCACATCTTTGTGTGTTTTGATACTTTGCATCTTATAGTGTAAAATGAGTTTTGCTGACACATGTAAGACACATGTAACTATATACATAGAATGTGAGAGACAGACTGTAGAACTGTAGTATAGAGGACAGTCACAGGAACAGTGTACTCTCAACAGACCTGTTTGTGCACCTGTATACAGACACCTACTGTAGGACACACAAACACACCTGAATAGGGGCATGCATTGGGACATGCCAGAATCTTCTTGTGTTTTGGTACAAACTGTTCTGGTGAGGAATTCTGTATATGACAGGCATGAGTTATTTCTGGTCTTGCTAAGAATGTTGCAGTGAGCCTGTATAGAACGTGTGAAAACTTTTATTGTGAAAATTATGTTTGAAAGTGTATGCCTCACCCCCACACACACACAAGTTTTATTTGTATGTGAGGATTTTCAGCCTGTAATTTCCTCTCTCTGCAGTCAGCGTTTCAACCGGACCTTCAATTACTGTGCGGTTGCATTCAAACCACCTTCATTATTATCTATCCTCTGTAAGAGCCTAAATATTTACTGTAAAATCAATTTTATACAAGCTCATTAAATAGTGTGTAGCTGAGAAAAATGAGAAATGGACATCTGATGAGATTGCTTGTGTGTGCATGCTCCAACACTCATAAATATACACGCATTCTGTAATGAGAAGACATATTTATGGCAGCCATTTTGGAAAACATCCTCAGGAGTAGCAGAAATTGTGCACACATCACTCCTCAACCTGGAAGATGAATATGAGCATCCCGCAGTGAAATGACCTTCGATTACATGTAGCCAAAGATATGAGAGTGTAAAAATTTAACTGTTTTTACACTCTGTCAAAGGAGAATGTCAAAGGAGAATGTAAATTCTGACAAGTGCTTGATACACGGATGAGTATAACAACAACTCATGGGTGGAAGTTGCTGTTCAACTGAGTTTCTTGTGTAAGTGGTGGTTAGGTGGTCTGCTGTTGTCATGGAAATACGATACTGAATACTAATACTGTAATGTTACACAGTAATAGTTGTTTGCAGATCTTCTCCTGTCATAAATGAATCTGCATGGCGTCACCATGGAACCATCACACACCTTGTGTAGATGACCTGGAGAAAACTGTATTTCTGCATGAGTAGCTCATACACAGTGTTATGTTGCTGGTTTTAAAGCCCTTCACATTGCAGTAGAGTTTAATTAGGTACATTTACCAAGCGTACCATGAACAAAACACACATTTAACTCTCATAATCCCTCCAGTCTGTGATCAGCTGTGATGAAATAATGGTATATAATATAGTATAAGATAGTCTTGTGTCCTGAAACAGATGTTCATAATTAACAACCATTGAATTGACCTAAAACAGAAGCAGTTCTCAAGCTGAATGCCAGAGCATCTGTCAGCAATCCCAGAATTCAGCAGAAGTTGCGTGTGGTAATGTAATGATCCAGATCTGTGTTTTAGGCTGGTCAAGTCACAGCCCTCAATTTCATCTGAATGCTTTGCTGTGAATTAAAATAGGCCAGTCAAGCCAGGCGCCCCAGAAACATACATGAGATGCGACTATTGCTTATTGGGCATGAGCAAAAATATCTCACAACCACATAAACTACAGTATCTCAACTACATAAACTACAGTATCTGATTAGCAGCTACAGAAATAAGTTACTGTCAATAATTGAGATTTCTGCTTTTTACTAAATAGAAAATTTAGATAGAGTACGTTTGTTTAATCAGTCATCTGCATTTTTCATATAAGTTGAGTTTTCATTAAATCCATCATAATTTTGATAAGATCACCTTACATGTCATATTTTCGATTGGATTGTTTCTTTTCAGCTGTAGCGAAAGCAAACGCACATACGTTTGCACACACCTGCAGGCAGACAACACTGTCAAACAACACTGCATTACCATTTGTGAGGAATATGTGTGGAACAGACATAGAGTGTAGCCGCGCTGAGGAGCTCTGTTCACTGTTATACATTCACAGCCTGCAGTCTCACATGTATGAGCTGCACTTACTCCCACAGAGATGTGTGCTAGAGACTCATTCTGAAATACTGCTGCACTGTAGCATACAACATGAGCTTAACACAGCTGCTGTGGCTTCAATTAATTTAATAAAACATAATGATGGTGGATGTTGGATGGTTTAAACATGCTGTTTCCATGTATTATTGACAGTTGAACTAAAGAATGTATTATTGACAGTTGAACTAAAGAACTCTTTTTTGTTTGTTTTTCCAATTACAAGAGTAGATGGTGTTTTTATGTAAACACAAACCTCACTAAATTTAGTTCGATTTCTTTAGTTCGATTTCTCATGTGGGAAAAAATATTTTTCTCACATGAATGTCATGAATATCTTCTTTTAAAGAGTGTTTAGAAAATTCTACTGTAAAACAAGACAACAATATGAATCACAAATGTCAGATAATAGATTAAAAAGCAAAGGGAGTCACTACAGGAGTGTTTCTGAGTCATGTCTGGTGACTTTTCTTCCAGTCCTGGTTCATTTCTGACCCTGCTCAGTGTGTGAAAGCATCTGACAGTGTCTGGAGATCAGATGTCTGAACCTACCTGCTGCGGAGCAATCTGTGGGTCGTCACAAGCCAAGTGATCTGTTTCTGCCAGTCACCGCCCAAACCGATGTCATGTATTTACAAACTAAAAGCAGATAGGGCTGATGGAGGGAGGCATAGATTCTGCCAGCTCAGACAAACTAAGAATGGTGTTATTATGAGAGAGAATTTGCTGTAGGAGATGCAAGACTGTCAGTCTGTCGGCGCTCCAAGCCGGTGTTCCTGAGAGACGCTGATGTGTGAATTATGACTACTATTGTCTTCTTTTGTCATTGTATCAGTCTTTCACTCTCTCTCTGTCTCTCAGTAATTCCCTACATGAGATGATTATCACTGTCTCTCTCTTCCAGTCTCTGTTCCTCTCCGGTCTGTAGAAGGGTCGAAACAGAGTGTGATGTGTCAGGCACTGGCTTTAATAAGCATTCACGTGCCCTTGGGATAACAAAGCTTTCATTTCTTTTTTCTTAGAAGTTTCCTGTTTCGAATCAAGTTCTGGGTCGCCTAATTTTTTCAGGAGGCGGTAATGAGATGTTGCAGAATGCAGTTTTAACATGCTGTGTGCGTCTCCTGCGCTCTCTCTCTCTCTTTTAGTTTGTAATCAGTTAAGTTCTTTGCTTGTTACACAGAGGAGCGCTTCATGAAAAGAGCAGAACGCTCTGTGTATTCATGTGTTTGGATAGATACTGCTCTTGCAATTATACAGACTGTATTATGAATTACTTCACTGTAATTGCATCACATGAGAGATAAAACTGGGACGTTAAACTGAAGACAAATCGCTTTGTGTGTTGTTTTCTGTATATCACTCTTTACAGTACATACATACAAATGCATCTTTGATATTGAATTTATCATATATTATTTATATACTAGGAACTGTACCCGATGCGTTTTCCACTGTAAAATACAAACAATGTCTCACACACAATGAATACAGTACAGTAGTAGAGTAAGATAAATTGTCTCACATATTTTCATTTATCATATTAAAGTGAATAGTTCATCAAAAATGAAAATTTTGTCATCAAGTACTCGCCACAAAGTCACCAATATAACATCAGTAATAACTGATGTCAAAATGATCCATGGTAAAATTTGTGATGGTAAAAAAAGTGGTAAAAAAAGTAACTAACCAACAAAGCTAACGATTTTAGATTGTAACAATGTAACAATTCTGTAACATTTCCAGTAAGTAACAAAAATTTTTAGGAATGTTCAAACGTCCAGTTTTTTGTTTGGTTCTGTAATTCTGTAACATTTTTAAAACATTCCACAAACTACTTAAGAATGAAATTTTTAATGTAGATTATATAGTTATATGTTATATACAAGATTTACTAACATTACTGCAAGATTGTTTTGGATAATTGTGAGTGAACTTTTAGAGAATGTCAGCCAATGTTCTGAGAACGTTCCCTGTTAGCTGTGAAATCTTTATCACAGGTTTCAGCAGAGACACTTCACGCCGCACTGCCACATTCATGAGCGCGTAATGTCTCGTTCATGACATCAGACGTAATGTTTAACACCAGCAGAATCCTTCCTTTAACTCAAGCAAGATGAACCAGGCAAGCTCATTATAGACAACAATGAATCTTAAGAGTGCCAGATAAACCATCATCCTAAATGCAGTCAGCAGAAACTCACTGATGATATTGACTGGAGAGCACAGGCGTCTGTAAGACATCCCAGAGTATTGATCACCATTTCTGCCCATTCCAGTGATTCCTACATGACACTCCGCTGCATAAACATGCTGCCAAATGGCCCATTCATATGCCCAGCATATGTGTGTGAGAGTGTGCTATAAATGTGCTTTAAGAGCACACTGCCAGCATGAAAGAACTTCACATAGCACCAAAGAATAAAACAAATGACAGTCAGCAAAAGAACGAGAGAAGCAGGATGCGTCAGAGAGCCAGTGACTCAGCACTTTAACAAACAGTTCCTGTGTGAAAAGAAACTGGTTTCACTCTTTCAGCCATTGTAACATGACATCTGAAAATCTACAACAAACTTCAGAGAAAACTGAGAGAATATTTAATGACTGCATTGCTTCTTTCTTGGTAGGCATAAAATTAAAAAAATAACAAATTTACCACTACATCAAATGGCATTTTCATTCTATTGATCAACTAATGAAACACGCACAGGATTGTGGGTTATTTGCTATCACGGGCAGCAGAGAATTTACTCTGCCTCTGAAAATCAGGCAGATGGAGAGATCGCAGCAGACAGTATGTTACCCAAACATTCGGTTTGGACTTGTCCTGATGCCTTCTTGCAGACACTGATACAGCAGCACTTCTAACACCCAGACAACGTTCAGCTTTGAATCACACAGACTACTGGTCATTCGCACTAACAAGTTTTGGATACAAACTTTCGACTTAGGGGCTTTCCAAAAAAGTTTAAAATATGTTTCACTTGGTCTTCTGGTGCTTTTTATTTGTTTGTGAGTGTACACAGCACATGAAAGTGTAATTAATCAAACAGCTTCGTCACTCACAAAAATGAACAAAGAGGAAAGAATGAAAGATTACAGAAGGGACAGATACAGATAAAGTGTGAGAGAGGATATTACATACAGTAAATCAGGAAGCGTGTGTGTGTGTGTGTGTGCTCTGTTTTGCTTATGTTTGTATTATATATCATTTCAGTATATTCTCTATGGAGTCTTTGGTGTTTAACTATTATTAAACTCTAATGAAGTCATACATTGAAAGAGGTCTAAACTTCGTCAGTAATTAGTGTTAGGCTTTTAGTTTTTTGTATGTTTTGTCATAGGTTTAGTCTTACTTTGTAGTTAGTAGTGACATTGAATCTTTGAGAGAAACTAAGAGCTTTCTGAATTATGTCTTTAATAAAATAAGCAATGAAACTCGAGTCTCATGTAATCATTTAACAAATCAGCTTATTCAGGTAAATCTTCGGAAATCTCTAGTCAGCAAAAATCCACAAGTTATTTTTTCTTCATTTCCTCTGCATGCAGTTCCATTAAGACCGACACATCCTCTGTCAGTTAGTCTCTCTGTAAACCATCACATTTAAAGTAACAGAGAAAGAGAGAGAGGGGGAGAGAGAGAGAGAGAGAGAGAGAGAGAGAGGTGTTTTATTTATCCTGGCTGGAGAGTGATTGCTGGAGCACAGTGATTGTCTGTGAGGTGAAAAAGGTCCCATCTCATCTTTCATTTGTCTTCATCTTAGAGTATTCTTTGCACATCATCACTCTGTTGCTCTTATTTCTGCCTGACTCACTTCTGCACTGTTTCTCTCTCTGACTGCGTTATCTCTGTTTGCACTTGTATTACTTCATTTGAAATGAGAGATGATCCTTCAGTGACACTCATTGTTTGGCTCCACCAGATTAATTTTGTTTATGAAAGTTCTTATTTCCCTCCAGAAAGAAAAATGTCACAAAACATGATTTCAAGTGAAGATGTATATTAATGCAAATTGACAGGAGTTGGTGTGTATCACATATTCACAGAATATGCAATGAATCTCTCTCTCTCTCTCTCTCTCTCTCTCTCTCTCTCTCAAAGGCAGGGTGGGCCATGCCATTTGGCTGTCTAAAACCTGGTGAGAAGAAGGACTACAACAGTCCTACAGAAATCACAGACAAATATGATCTTGGGCAGATTGTTAAATCGTAAGTGAAACTGTATCGTTTGTTTCCTCTATTGCAGCAGATGTTTGTTGTCGCAAGACATTTTAAATAAATAATTTTGACGTGATAATTATTTCTTGTTTAGTCTGTGTAAGGCCATTGCAACATTTAACCTCTCTGACAACTAAAACAAATGTAACTATTTCACTAGCGCTACAAAAAGGTTCCTGTGGCTCAGCTGCATGGTGCTGGCAACACCTAGGTCATGGGTTCGATTCTCAGTTACGACTGGTCACATCTACTTTGAATGCACTGTAAGTCATTATGGATTAAAGACAGATATCTCAATGTAATTGATTTCTTCTCAAGGGAGGAGTTCTGTGAGATATTCAGGGCGAAGGATAAGAACACGCTGAAGATGTACACCTGCAAGAAATTCCTCAAGAAAGACGGAAGAAAAGTGCGGAAGGCTGCAAAGAATGAGATTCTAATCCTGAAGATGTGAGTCACACACAGATTCCTCTTCAGAACGAACCTGCAGGATTCTTTCATTCAGTTTAAAAGAGCCCAGAAGCATATTCATCACTTTCATTTGCAAATATTGATTCATAAAGCTCCTTTACACACTCTCTGGATGATCTGTGTGCTGTCAAATCTTCCAAATCTTTATTCTACTGACTGCGTTTATCCTCCATTTCA
>JAZGTI010004912.1:0-26755 GCA_036877585.1 Botia kubotai
AAAAGAGAAACTTGTATTCCCTGTCTTAGACAATGATCGGTTCTGATGCTCAAATCTGATTGGATGAGAAGTGTTTCAAGAGTGATATTAGTATCAGAACAGCACTAGGATTACTTGGATCATTATACTGTTTGTTTTGCATCACACCACCACAGGAACTGCTGAACTGATACTACAACAAAGTTACAGATTTCTTCAGTGGACGTCACAGCAGATATAGGTGACAACCTCATTTGCACACACATTTAAACTGCTCAAGTTGTTATTGTATAAAAGCAATAATATCACACACTGAATATCACACATCTCGCATGACAACATTACTACTGAATTTGTACAATGTGAATCATACAAAAACACAATTATTAGAAAACAGCAAAAATGAAGGTGCCCCCCAACCCCACCCTTAAACTGAACCAACGCTCGGGCCAAAGCACATACATGCGAAAATGTACAAATGAGATTCATGATTTCATATTAATTAGAACTGTTTTACATTTTAGTGAACTGGTAGCGGAGTTACCATGAGATGGTGTTGAATATACAGTCCAAAACTCCCTCTTACTTATGTCATGTTGCATTATTATTTCATGAGGTTCTGGCGTCTGCAAATCAAGATGTGTTCACATGGAGTCTGCAAGCGTGTGCAGATCAGAGCCGAGCGCATGAGACAGACGCAGCTCGAGAGATTAAATATTTAAAAGAAGCGGCTCAGTCACATGATGCAACTACACAATCGCGGGTTATTAAATCGCCAATTAGGCCCCATTTACAAGCACATTATTTAACCATTTCTAGAATGGGAACAAGAGCGGTTTCCACGGAGACGGCACCTTTAAGGGAGTTTGCGGCATGACTGGAGAGTGACGGGAATTCTGTTTCTGTCGCTTAATGTTCGGAATGACCTTCCACAGCATTTTCATGAGGCATTAGGAGGGTCACTATACTCTCTACAAACTCCCTTCTATCATCTTGATTTTTGTATCACATTTTTCTTTCAGTTTTAAGAAAAAGCTCCTAGATCAATGTGTTTGTTATTAAAGTGTTTATTTTGAATGCATGGCACCATGCGGGACACGCAGACATGAGGAATGGAATTGGCATTCTGTTCATGCTATAGTCCTACATGAACTCTTACACATTTCAGCTGTGATCAAACTCTAGCAGTTCTTGACGTTTAAGCCCTTCAAGCATCCTAAAACATTAAAAATAACCCCCCAAAATAATGCAAATATTTGTAATGCAAGAATTTCAATATATGGCAACATTGTAAACAAAAAATACATGTAGACTGTAATACTGTGAAAAATGGAGCGCAAATGTTCACAGTTATTGGTGATGAACCTGTGCTTTCTCTGCCCGCACACCTGTGAACTTACTGTGACCTTATCAATGTACTAAACTCCCCCTAAACCAGCAGGTGAACATTGGTCTGTAATATCAAATCTGTAATGTCGTGTTTACAGACATCATTTGGTTTAATATTTAGTGACTCTCTGCACTAAAATTATTTTAATCAATACATATATTTTCTCAGTTAACTTTTTTCCTTTTAGGCCTTTTTACTGTCAATTTTAGAGCTTATTGTACATCTACATCTGCTGAACCCTTGAGAGATAATCTCATCTGCAGCTGCAGAACAGTCATGAAGGAGGTGGGTGGGTAAGAAATGTGCTGTATTATATGAAGATAGTAACTGGCACTGGGTTGGGTTCATGGGCTGTTCTGGAAAACAGAGGCAGCTTTCTTTGTGACAGGGAAGAAGGTATGAAGGTGTTTAGATAGAGGTGTTCAGAAGACACATGCCATTGAGGGCTCAGATAAGGAGAATTCCATTGCATATGAGACATGACTGTGTAAACATACACAATCCTTGACTAACCCTTGACATCTGGGTGCCTCTTCTATGTGTGTGTATGTGATTGTTCAAATTCCCACCGTGTACAGCTAGGTTCGCCTCCCTGTTACTATTCCACATACAGTGTGATAAATATTCAACTTAATTCACACTGTTTGCGCTATGGGCATGATAATAACATTGAAGAGAGGTCTTTCTTTATTAAGTCAATGAACGTAGGATTTTTGCCTGGTGAATAATACAACAAATTAAGCAACCATCCAGATCACCTTAGCAACCACATAGCAACACTCTGACAACAACACATTACAGTAAAATTCATGTTAACAAGCATGACACACACTTTCTTTAGCTGTACGTAATATAAAAATAACTACTGCATTACAATATAAGTGTACAGTAAATCCATACTGTAGTCCATCCATAAAACAATAGGTACTCATGCATATCTGAGCCACTGGCGTAATGAACAGAAATGCATGAACATGTCCCAGGTCTCGACACAGAAGTGAAGCTAAATCTGACTGAAATCTTATCAGCCTATGTGAGAATCTTACTCCACGCAGTGGATGTACCTGCTGAAAAGATTATAAGACATTTCAGGGATTCTTCTGGATTCCTGCTCTCATCTTTTCATCTCTTTTATAAGGTGCCAAACCCTCAGAGGATCCTCCTGAGGAACTTCACATGAGGTCTGCTTCTGCAGTCACACAGCTTTTGCACACTGAATGAGGCTTATTCATGAGTATCTGTTGGGTCATTTTTGTTATAGTTAACGTTTTACATCAACAGTTTTAACAGCACGCCAGTTGTACTGTACAGCAAATTCTGGTGATGATGTTTCTACACTTTGTAATCACAATATGTTTGTTGCTGATGATTTAACAAAACATCCAGTTCTGCTCACGAATATTAAGTTTACCAAGTGCCTCAAACAAAGCTTTGAATGTCTGTTTAAAAAATGTGATGCCACGTATACCATCAATTAGTTCTTTCTCAACAGCATTTATTTACCTTGTGTAAACGCATCATTGTTTCTAGGCAGACTGACGACCTCTTTACATGACTGCCAGATGCTTGTTCCTGTCTAATCAAGCAGAGTGAACTACATGAGACTATGTTGAGTGGAACTGTGGGTAAGAGAAACAGCACCCAATCAGAAACAATCAGGTGCAATCAAAGCACAGTAGGAAAAGTATATCAGTAAAATGGGGTGAACAGACCTCATATACACCAGACATCATGCCGATCTCTCTGTCACTGGTTGATTATGGCCTAACTGGATGCCAGAGGCAAACGCTGATGCACAGAGACAGCCCACCGCTCTCCCCGAACAGAGCAGAACTGATTCACTGCTGTGTGCCGAGCTACAGATCTGATCCCACAATCTGTCTGTCATTTCTTCTCCTCCAGCTCTCTTATGAAAGAACATGCAGCTTTGCTGGAAGTATCTACATGTTCAGAAGGCATTAGCGCTCCTGAGATAGGGAGGAAATCCTCTGGACATAGCAGTTGGTTTGATCGCTGCTATTCAAAAAGCAATAATCTGCTGGGGACTTCGCCTTTGATTGGTGCTTTCCTGGGGCTTTGGTATCTCACTTCCTTCTTGAAGTCCACATCTGGGCTCGGAAAGATAGCAAGAGGGGTTATTTGTCCAATATTTTCTTGAGGACAGCTTCACAATGTTCTCCTCTGGGTGAGGGCCGTGTACGCTGTGGCATTGAAAATAGCTTAATGAGTTTTTCAGTCTGGACATTTTTGAATTTGATAATTGGATGCAACAATCAGTCTGTATAAAATGGTGCGATCCATGCAGAGACGAGATTAATTATTATCGATTGGATGTTAACACAACAATCAGCATTTCCTGTCATATCCAGTCTTCTTTAAATTTGATTTCTTTTGAACACACAGACAGTATTATTTGAACTAATTGCAAACAACACCATAAATGGGAAGGCTGGGGCATTCTGCCAAGAGAGATGACCCCAAACAACCAATCAGCTGGAACATCCATTAGCATAAAGTACAGAGTGTCAATAAACATCTCCTGCGTTCAATACATCAGAACAAAGCACATCTGGATGATCAATCTCAACCTGGTTTTCAACCTTGTGAAAGTGATCTGCATTTTTCCAAACTTTTCCGAAAAGTTAAATTCAATTTAGCATCTGTTAAAAGTCTTTGCTCTCATTCTGGACCAAAAAAACCAAATCCACCAATGCCTTCAAAAGGCAGAAGTTTAATATCTTAATTTCGCATTCCACACTTTAATCTGCACAAACTCTCACAGGCACTTTTGATTTTAATTTGTGTGCTTGAATAATGCTGACCTGAGAACACAATTATAAAACTATGAGTAGCAACTCACAGAGCAAAAAGCTAATTGGCTCATGAAAAGATTTAATAGCTGAGAAACAAACAGTCTCCTAACAGTTACAGTATTGACATCGTGCTAAATTCAGCATGTCTTTTCAGGTTCCTCTGAAGATAGCTAAACTTTTCGTGGTTTATGAAGGTGAGCAAACAACGAAAGATCCTCCCACAAGAGCTATACACACACAAACAGAACCCCTTCCAATAGCAGCAAATTCATCTTCTCTGCTTGACACATGTTGATGTGTCTTCATATATTTATTTGTTACTCTTGCTCTAAGATTAGAAGTTTGTAAGCCATTTTTTAAAGAAAAGCCAAAGTTAAAACCAGTTTCTGGATTTTGTTACAGCAGTTACTGCTATTCACTGTCAGACAAGTGCAAAATTTGTACCAGTTTTCAGGGTACAGTAGCTTGCCGCTGCGGCAGTACCCTTACAAGGACCCTTTTAGACCCTAAGAAGTGCACATTAGCAAAAACCCTTTTTGGGGTACATATAGTACAAAGATGCCTTTTTAGGGGTACTGCCCCAGTGACAAGCTGGGTCAGAGACTGTATTACAGAAACTCCCTGAATATCTCAGAATCCTGTCTTATCTAGTAACCATGGTGATTTCAGTTAAAAGAATGAACTTGTCAGAAGAATGTGACTTGGTGTCGGCTCCTTTGACTTGGGTCAGTGTAACAACCCACAACATCCCAGCAACCACAATGGCGGGAAATCTGTCAGAACACCATAATAATTGTATAGTGTGTTAACCTATACGTCAGACCCCCACAACACATGACAGCAACATTGTGAACAAGATTTTCTTCTAAAATCTGACTTCAGCATCAGAATACATATAAAAATACCTTGCCTACTTCGTGTAACATCATTTCCACTAAATACCATCACCCTGTGGGGTGCAACCCAAAATAATCTGCTATTCATTTTCTCTGCCAGCACTGACGTGATATCATTGTCATAATGTCTGAGGCATGACAGCAGGATTCAGAGGTGATCTCAAATCAATCCACATAACCACAGTGATACATTTGCATGTAAAAGGAACAAACACCTGGTAAACATTAATGGGTTATTTTCCAAAAGCTGGCAAATGTTCCCGCTAATGTGCAAGCTTTCTGGATTCCAAATGCGTCCGTTTTTATTGTCAATGTTTGGGTTTATCCCAAAACCAGTGTCCGCATTTCAAAACACACACATTCAACAAATGAACACATGGGATTCACTGATTAAAACCATCACAAGTGAAGCAGGATGACATTTCTGCAGTTTGGAAGGTGTTGCTCTGAATTTCACGTAACAGATGCACAACTGGTGCATCAGAACGTTCAGCTGAAGATCTGATTCAGTCCATTTGATGGAGAATTACATTTGCACCAGTAGATTTAGCTGTGCCCAGAAATGACAGTTGGCCAGATAATAGGTTTGTTACATTACAGCATTACGCTTGGACAGAAACAGGAGATCTATTGAAAGTGACGGGAACATTGTTTTGATCACCCTGCTGCCAAGTTAAAAGATTAAGCTATTAAAATGTGATATTTAATTCAATTATTTTACATTGGCTACTTTTTGCCTTTGAAGTCAATCAATGTTAAACAACTTTCAGCATACTTTTCTGAACAAGCTTACTGTACTGAGATGGACCGTTTTATTGCACAGATGATCTGCATCTCATTTAATATGTGTATTAAATTCTAGATGTAAATGAAAAACAACTGTTAACTGAACAGTTAATTATGCATATTTACATGCAACTAACCCTAAACCATATGTGGTTCCCCTAAACTATATGTGGTTCACCAATGTTCCCCTGTCAGTGAAAATGGGGAACAAGACTCCTAGATCCTTCAGCTAAATACCATCTTCAACACCATCATGTCGTAGGCATAGTTTCTATAAGCTTGGCACATTAGTATGTGTCAGTCCAAGCACGGGGCACAAAGCTGAAAGACGGAGATTTGTCCTGACACCTCCCCTCCTTCAGTGCTCGACGTGTCCAAACTGTTACCCGGACAACTTCAATTTGGAAAGTCACAGCTAATTCCCAAGTGTCCAGCTGGCAAATGGGCTGTTTTCTTCCTTCAATCAGAGCAAAGAAAGGAAGTCGACCTAAAACCGCAACCTCAAGCAGAGAGGATGCAAATGGCTCATTAGGTTTTTTTAGAGTCTTGATAAACTGGCACGAACAGAAAGGAGAGAGGCGATGGGTGCGTCGCTGTCACTGTCATCAAAAGACTTCCAGGTGCCCTTTTCAAGCGGAGGGCTCTTCTATTCACGTCGACAGAGAGAGAGTCATGAGGAGGGAATGAGTGGACAGGCGAGAGCGTATGATTAACTCATCACACAGCGCTATAAAAAGAGCCTCTTTATTCCCACGGCAAGTGCCCTGTTAACTATCTTTACTCCGCTGCTTCTGGCAGCCGTTAGAAGGTTGATTTACAGCAGTGGCGGGAGATAGTTGTGAAGGTTGTGGAAAGCAGTTTTACAGCTGCTTTCTCCTGGTGAAGCGCAGATAAGCTTTTAAAATAGCGCTCGAGCAGTAGGCAGCGCTTGCGAGAGTTTGCCATTCTGAAGCTTCTACAACTGTGATGCAGCGGAGATGACAATAATAGCCGTGTTGTTATGGGTCTATGGTTTCTAGATACTGAGCAAACGTTTTATTCCTGTAGTAACCGTCAGTGGTTAAAATATCGTCCTCTATGATGTAGCATAATAACTACTGAAAGTCATGTTGTTCTAAAACCGAATGACTTTTACACTCTTTGAAGAACATAAATGGTGGTGGTTGCACATGCAAAAGTTGCCATGGCAATGCTAGGGCAGTAGTTGCCTGGGCGGTGCTAGATGACGCCAGCCAATCAGATTAGTGCTAAAAGTCTTTTCCAGTTTTGTGTGGTTAAACACTGAGGGTGGGCCATTTGATCCTTAAAATATAACGCACAGAAAAATATTAGGAACCGTGACATGATTTACATTGATGTTTTTTCACTGTGCTGGTCACAATGCATTGTTTGGGGTACTGCCCTAGAATTTGATCAATACTGAAGCGTACTGAAGCAGCAAAATGTTTTTACACTCCTAAAACTCCTACATCTATTACCACAGGTGAACAACTGTGTCTTGTAAAGGTTTGAATTGATTGTTGGTTTGATAGCATTGATCATTGATAGCAGCAACTGCATGACCTGGTCGTATCCTCCAGAAACAACATCTCGTGTTGTCCAGATATCCAAAGCAATCAGTGATGATCTACATGTAATATTTATGAAGGATGTAGAAACAACAGTGGATTGTCAGGGGATGAGTTAGCCTTTCAGAAGGTCACGTCTAGACTGTAACTTTTATTCTGCTAAACTTCTGCAAGATTTGCATTTTCAGTGCAGGGTCAGTAGTACGGCTGCACATGAATGTTGTATGTGAATTCTGAAGCACTTTTCACACACTGCTGTTACCATATTCACAGTATGTGACCCTGTTACAGTGCAGAAACAGGACCTTTGACCTCAGATCAGTATTCTGAGGTGCCACAGCTGGAAAGCTACAGTTCATTTCTCACTACAGTGTGCCAGTCAATGCTGGGCCTTTGTTTGTGCAAGTTCTTTCATTTTAGACACCTGTTAATTTTTACATGAAACACATCGAAGCGCTTGTAAAACACTACGTTACAATTATCACAACACGTCGGTATTTAACAAAGGCTTTATAATAAAGAGAAACACAACTAGTGGTCTTAACAAGCTCGTAATGCTAAACTCCTGCTGGGGCTTGTTACCTCAATGCACTGCTGAGATAATAATTAACAGACAGCTTTAGGACTTGTTAACAAAGAGCCTTACTGAGACGTAATCCTACATCATGCAGATTTACTAAACATGTTTTCCACACATTCACATGTTTAAACCGATTGAAATTAATAGCATTTTTGACATATTATAATTAAAATGATAACTATAATGGTAACGCACATTCCCATGAGAAAACAATCTGTTTTGTTCAAGACCATGTTTACATTGTTATACACACGTTATTACACACACTTGTGTTCTCAAACCACATATTCAACCCCCCCACACACACATTTAAACATAATTCATGTTTAAAAATGAAATTGAAGAGAGTGCAGACAATTCACAATGAACAAAACTGACAGAGGTCAACTAATTACATCTCTTCTGTGCTGTTTGCACAGGACACGTTCCTGCATTTATAAACAGTGAGACACGTGCCTTAAACACAAGAGCCTCAAAGCATGTTTTTAACTTTAGCTTATTAACCTGACATGGCATCTTAAAAATGAGAGATTTGTGGCGAGAGATGCATTGTAAAACAGCATGACGTGTGGGCCACAGTTAAAGACATCCAACAATTAAAATAAAAAAATAAACGAGCCCAGCAGAATGAAGAACATGCCCAGTGTAAACAGCCCCTTCTACTGCCCATATAAAGACACTCCTGTTTTTGGTATGGCACCATAATTAATTTTGAAAGGTCATCCGTCTGGCGGTCAAGGTCTTTTAGAAGTGGCGCAATGTGTTTTTTTTTTTACTGCCTTCCACTCAGCCTCCAACTATCAGGGTTTAATTTTGTCTTTGTACATTTAATTGTCCTTCAGAATCGCGCTCCACACAGATATTGCCCTCACAAATGGAATTGTTTCCATTACTCAGTGGGGCAATAAAAAGCCATTTTCCTTCTCAGGTCTTGAGCCTGTTGCAAATTACAGCAGCACACATCACAAACAAGTGGTGTCGATATTATTTATGTGTTTCAGGATCCCCAGAAGACAGCAGAGGTGAAACGCTCAACATCGTCTCCAGTTTCAGCACAGATATTAAGTGAAGAAATCACTTTCTCAGCTCGTAGAGGCGAGGCATCCGAGAGCGTTTCAATCTGTGCTATTAAAATGTTCATTAACCTAATGAGGCACTGCTGGAACAACAGGTCCATCATGTACCTGTTCTCATTACGAAGCGTGTAGTCAATCAGGCATGACCAAAATGAGTCATATCACAGGAAGAATGCATTTTGCTTTTTGACACTCAGCATAAAGTCTGGTCCACTTGCACCTTATGACCAAGAACTGCCCACATATATACAGAAAGACAATTTCTGACCATCAGTTTTGCTTTTACTTCACAAGCTTTAGGCAACAAAATCTGAAATAACAGAGAGCACAATCATGGACCGATGCTGAAAAACAAACATTAGCAAAGCAGTGTCATCTGTGACTGGCTAGACAGAAAATGTACAAAAAAGTATAGATATTACTATAGTATAGATTCTGATATCCATTCTGAGTGCATTCAAAACAGGTAACTTGAGTTATGGCTGTGGAAAATGTGCATGTTTATCTAGTTATCTTGCTACTAAGAGCCTATAATAAAGTTATGTTTATTAATGTTTTAAAACGTTCATACTGTTAACCTCACCAACTTTCCCAAATACAGCATTTTTAACCTGGTTCCATGTGAATTCAACTTTGTATCCAGGAACATCGCTCGACTCCTAGAAGTTGCTTAGCACCAGCCAGTCAGATTGGATCTGGTGATTTCAGACAGCTATTATCATTTTTGTTTGCCAAATGCATCAGATGGTCAGACATCAGGTCAGGCTAAAACAGGCTGTTTAATCATGGTGGACTACAGGGGAAAATGTTAAACAAAAGTGTAGAACAAAAGTGTAGAACATTTTTCTTATGGCAGTTTAACACAGTCCAGTCACCAAGTTAAAAATGCCTTCCTACCTTCTAAACCTTCTGTATAACCACAATAGATCTGACAGAGGGGCACTTTAATATAGACAATGGCCAGAAAAATCAGAGACTTGACAAGAATTGGAAAGTCTGGTAGCTGAAATCTGTTGAGGAAATATAAGACTTTATAAGCGAATACAGCTGGGAAAGCTGACATTTCTGTATATGAATCCAGAGTTGTGAATTTTTCTTCTGAATGTTCTTGTTTTCCAGTGTCATTTTAAAAAAGCAACCAGTATTCAGTGAAGTGCGACTGATAGAACGCACTTTCTTTTGATTGGTCACATCCGAATGTGACCCTTCCCTCTGCATGTCACAGCAGAAATTGAGATTCCTTACCAAATTTGGTGAGTCTGTGTCTGCTGTAACTGTTAGCTGACAGGAGTGAACCTGCTGTGGTATTCAGCTGCTGTGACCCATAGATTACAAAGTTTGACGGGTTGTGAATTCACCGATATCTTTCCCATTGCACTGTTGAAACACTTTTTTTTTCAGTTATTGCTGACTTTGTCAGATTGGACCAGCTTGGCTATTCCTCTCTGACCTCTCTCAATGACGAGGCATTCCTGCCCACAGAACTGTCACTGTTTTCTATAAAGCCTAGAGACCGCTGTGCATGTACATCCCAGGAGATCAGCGGTTTCTAAGATACTCAACATTTCCCATCTGGCAGCAATAGTCTTTTCCCCAGTCAAAGTCACTTAGGCTTTGTTTAGACAGACAGCACAAATCTGATATTTTGAAGTATCCCACTTAAACCGTTTAGCAGTTAGTAGTTTAAACAACAAAAAACATGTTTGCAAACCTTATCCAAAGCACATCCATAGGTGGTTAAAAATCATATGTATGTGATGTGTGTATGTGAGTATATATGTGTGTATGTTGTCACAGTTCAGGATAGTCACCAACGAAGGGCTTGGAACTGTGAAGGGCTTGGATAGGGGTTACTGTAGGCTCAAAAACACATTCTTAATGTCATTTATAAATATTATGCCCAAGTCCTCTCCAAACATATAGTGATGGTCTATTCACAGTCACTTCAATAGTTGAAACAGAAACACAGCTTATAGCCCGCTTCATCTACCCTTCTTTAATGACTTGTGACAGACTACTGCCGTTCCCACGCTGATAGAGATACAATACAAAGCAAAATATCCCAGCATGACCCTGTCTTTCAGTCTTACCCACTCCCCACGCCCTGTCAAAAATGGTTCGAGCACTCGCTGTCTGTTTGAAACAGAAACACTACAACCTAAATGGAAACTGGCCCTGCCTAGCAGGGTTCCACCTCTCACAGGCTTGAGGGCTTGCCAAGAGCTGAAAAAACCAGCCTTCCAAATATGAGCTGTCTGTTCAGCATCTTCATTCTGGTCTGGCAGGAGGTGTAGCCAAAGTTCATTGAGCTACGATGATGACTTGAGGTAAGATCAAAAGAAAATGGCAAGATTTCAACTGCCAACGGGAAGTCAGAGGAAAAATGTCTAAAACTCAACATCAAGGGTCTTTGCTTATTACTTGCAAATAAATTATTAAAATCATGAGGGAACTTTAAACCAGTCAAGGGTACAGAAGATCCAAAGACTTTCCGAAAGGTTACGGATGGTACAAGATGACATTCAACTAAGTGGGAGTCACAGTTACAAATTGATTATGAGTAACTTTTCGTTGCTTGTGATTGCCGAAAGACACAGAATCAAAATTGTTTGAATGTGTTTTTATAACTCTCAAAACTTGTAGACCTTGAGCATGTTTGTTTGCGGAAACCCAGGTCAGATCTGAGAAAGGTTTGCAGGTTCTCCTGCCAAGCACTAACCAACCATACACTGGACACTAATAGCTATTGCACATAGAAAATGGCAGGAGGTGCCTGATATAAGTTCTCCAGGAAATAAAGTACCCAAAAGTGACAATGTTACAAGTCTGTTACAATGAGGTTCTAACGAGAAACTAGTTGCTGAATTTGACAGTCTACGAGATTCACAACAGAGATTATGAATGCAAGAGATCCTTTAACACAACTCTATATTTTGTTTGTTTTAATGTTGTATTTAGTTTCAGATTGATCCACCCTTAAACATTAATTCTGTTTATATGGGTGGTTTTAAACCAAAATAAGCAGCAACATGGGCCTTTATGCTTATTGTCAAAAGTCTAATCCTTTTTAAAAAAGACATTTAACAGTAACTTCATATATTTTACATTTTTAGAGCACTGTGCAAACACGATGTATTTTGTGTGTATATTCAACAGCACAGAGATTTAACTTTGTCTCGCACAGATTGTTGACAGTCTAACATCCAGTTTATTATGTGCCCAAAGGGATAAATTACCCAGACAGACACAATTCTGTTTACTGTAATTGAAAGGCTGAATCATATTTTTATATTCGCCAAAGGTTCTGATTTCAGAATGACACACAAGCCTTCAAAAGATGAGCGGCAGTGTGTCAGTTATTCCGTACATCAGACCGGAGTGCAGGAACAGTATGGTGAATTTTGCCTCCAGCTGGTCAGCACATTGTGACTGACCCCCTGCTGCCCAGACATGAGCAGCTAAATGGAGGTCCTGTCAGCCAGACTCGTTCTGTGATAATAGGAAACTCCAGGTCGGGAAGGGAAGCCCTGTGGTGCAAACGAGATGAGTCATCGTCATTTCCTCCGATACGCTCGTGACACTGAGATTTCTCAGCCAGTGAATGAAGCCAGAGAGGATTGTGATTGTCCAGCATGTTAGAACTCCATGGATCAGCATTTATTACAGCAGAACTGAAATGGCTTCAGGGACCTTTTGAATTCAGCTGTGACAGACAGTCATTTGAAATGGTCTCGTATGGACTGAATGTATCGGATTATGAATCCCATGATTTTTGGGCATGTGCCATGATAATACCAACTTTAAAATACCTCAGAGTACCATGTAAATACTGTGCTATATGAATACAGTAGTACTATGGTACTGTATATCTTACAGTGTACATAAGTAAAAAAGTAAATAAAGTGCACCCAAGGTTTTCATACATTTTAGCATAATTTTAACATGAAGTTAAGATGAAAATCATTGTAATAGCTTTTTATTTAGGGGAAAATAAGCAAATGTTTCTTAATGTGAAATACAATGTCCTTGCTGTTCCTTTTTCCGTTCTGTATGTTTTTGGAGAAACGTGACATGCATGTTGTCATGAGATTCAGCCAATCAGAGTAAAGCCGAATTCTGTCTTCACATCACAACTGCACTTCATATTGCAGCACATACTCGTGATCTTGCACCGGGCTCTGCAATCAGAGTTAGGAGACGTCTGGAGCGGCCAGCGCCCATAAAGAAGCATGTGCAATGTTTACTGATAAAAGCAAGCTGAATGGATTCAGGAATAAGCAGAATGCATGATGCTCGACTGACAGAGTGTGCACTGGAAAATATCTGATGAAATAAAGAAGCAGCCAAAACGAGCAGTTTGACAGAACAATGTCTGAAACGCCAAAACTCCATGTCACTTATAAAATCATCCATTTATTCAAACAGACTGAGGAACTAAACTTGTGCAATTCTAAATGCAGAATTATTCAAAGTGAAAGTGAATCTTTTGGGCTCCGTTGTACATTTTGGTAAAATAATGCTGTAGCTTTTAGCAAATGTGTATGTATGTAATGTGCCTGTAAAAGTGAACTTGAACTTTGGATTAGGGGCAGGTTTTTGGGGCCTCAAGTTATGATTTAAGATATGAAGTATGAATTATTAATCACTGATGGGTTGAAAGAAGCAGAACTCTACTTTGAAAAGTTCAAATAACACTGTAAAGAAAACAAGAGATTTTTGTACATGATCTATTGTAAATCCAGACTCCCAGTCTGGTTATCTGTCATGTCAACAAAAGCAGCACTGACACAGTTCATTACTTGTGGCCAGCATAAGGACCCTCCTTATGCCTGAGCCAAGGCTAAAACCAGCCCTGCTTTTGATTGTACAATGGTGACACCAAGCTTTGACCTCATATCAAAAGATCAAGACAAATTTTGTGATATATGATAAATTATGAAATGTAAAATATTAACATTTAATATCAACAGGCAACAAAATGGACCTTATTTTAATAAAAATAGTGTACAATTAATAATGAACTCTCCTGGTCATATATGCATAGTTACAAGCATTTAGGTACTGTGAAAAACTAAGTGCCAATTTTAGCATGTATTCATAGAAATACATGTTGCAGTAAATTCCTGGTCTCTCAGTGAATGCATTTATCCGTTCCCTCTCTTTTACTTGATCACCTATAATTTAACCAAGTTGAGAGCAACATCTCTCTCATTATGCTAATGCAAGTTTTTTTTTCTCCACGCGTTCCATGCTTGGCTAGCAAAACTCTGGAACTGCGAGAGCAGCGGAATTAGGCGTGTGTGCTCAGCTCTTCCCTGCTGATTCGACGCGCCATCAGCATCCTTGGCCGGTACGCTGTTATGAACAGGGCCCAGGTGACAACAGAAACACAACCAGAATATCAGAGATTCAGGCGAGTATGCTAATGCATCCAACCAACACCGCCTCGTAAACCATGATAAACAGGGCAAGGCGACATCGTGGTTTACAAGGAGGCGTTGCAAACGAATAAGAACAACTTGTCATGGTGGATAGTGATGGGGAGGTCTGAACTTTTTCTGCACTGTCTTGGGAAGAAACTCGGCATTTGAATATGGAAGAATGTATTATAAAGAGCTGAAAGCCTTGCTAAAACAAGTCACAATATTTAATAAACAAACATGCAAAGGAAAGGTGGTGCATTACTATAAAAAGAATAGGTAAATAACATTCCAAAAACATGCTCTTTTAAATAATCACAAACTGTAGTTCTCTTTTATAGTGCTGTTTATTTTCATGCACTGTTGTTTTAACATTTAATTTGAAAAGAAATATGTACACAAACATCTCTTTAAATATAATTCCATGTATTGTACCATCTCTGGAAAGGCTGAGTTAAAAATCACCAGCAGTCAAAAACAGCCCTTTTAAAACAGTGCAATCTATAATACGCAGGTTTGCTCTAAAAATAGTGACAATGTTGAATTAAATCTGCTAGATTATCACACTGCATTTAGTGACTGCTTAAACTGGATTGTAGGTGGTTGGTAAATAAAGCAATTTTGTTGCTAAAACAAATGAATATAGTACATGTTTAGTGAATTAACCCCTGTAACACTATATTATCAGTATACATTAACTGCAGAGCATGTTGGCAGTAAGAAAAGCACATTACAAATGAAACCTCTGCAGTAACTCAGGTTTTGCTTTATTTTTTGTTTTTTGATTGTGCCATGCCACAGCTGACCAGTGGCCAAAATAGCTCCTAAAAATAACCATTAAACCAGACCAGCCTAACCAGCAAACCATGGCTAGCAATGTTCTCAGCCTCCTGTCAAATACATTCTCACGCTGTGGTCGGAAGGTCTTTACAAGCCATTCACAGGCAGTCATGTTATTTATATGGAGTTACTGTGCTGACAGCTGCTATGAATTGTGTCTCAGAGCTGTGCGGTACCTGTGCTTCTGCCTCCATCCGAGCGTACTGCACTAGCAAGGGCTCTCTGTGCTTCTGCAGAAGTCTTTCTGACAGCTCTCTGCCAGCGCCGGCTCATTGGGAAGAAAATTGCTCGCCCAAACCTGGAGAGATAACACAGGATGTTGGAGAAGACATGAGCATGTGTGGGAAGTCTCCATATTCAGTCTCTGTTACCACAGATAAAATCTTGCGGACAGCTTTCAGAAGCACAAAAACATTTCTGGCTCGCCATAATCACAAATAATGACAAACTGCCTTCCACTCCGACCATAAAATTAACTGCCCACAAAACCAGGCCTGTATTTAACATATTCAAATGCATATGAAGTATGTGGCTAGTGAAGCATACTGTACTGTGGTGCACAGAAAGTGATCCAATTATATTCCACATTTATTGATGGCGTTTCTTTCAGATTATTTGGATAGAGCAAGGATTCATCTGTCCAAATGTCACAGCTATGGCACATCCTGCCGCTGCCCAAACCGGGTTCTGACACCATATCCAACACATATCTTCAAAGAGAAAGGCTGGCAAGAAAGATTGTGTCTTTTCCGAGACATTTCTTCAGCACCAGAGCCAAGAGCTCTCCACCCAACCGTATCTTCCTGAAGGGAGATTTGCTCAAAGTGAGGAACCATTGTCATTATTCACTGCCGAGACAGAAAAAAGCGTTTCTGCACAGTGATTTAGAAAAGGTTATTTTGGGCAGTTTTAGAAAAAGTAAAAGTTTCTTTATCATGAATTCTTCACCGCCTTTTCACTGACTCAGAAAGGTGTCACTTTGATTTTAATTGAATTTTTGGAAAAAAAAAAAAAGCTAAAAGCAAGTCTTATTAGACCACTCGCACAAATCGTGGTTTAATCCCATCCTGCACGCTATTTGTCCTATACAGTATGCAAGAGTAGGATTAGTCCGTTTAAAATCATTAGTATGTTGAAAACAGCATGTCAAAGCTGCCTGTGTGCAATTTTATGACATGGTAGCTTGTCCCAAAATTTGTGTACAAGCATAAATGTACTTAAATGCACTATGTGTGTGGTAGAAGTGTATGTAAACATCCAGCCAGTGCACCACTTGTGCATATATTACTGCCTGTTTGAAGCTGATTGTGTTCAAATGACAAATTAAGTAGTGACATTATTTATTATTAAAAACCATGAAAAATTCTTTTTTTAAATACAGCAGCACTCAGCTCCAGCTCATACCCAAAATACTCTTACACTGCAGAGGCAAAAATAACAACATTCAGATTTTCGGAGTTGCTTGTGAGTCTGTTCCAAATTTAATTTGCAGTGACAGATCTGCTGCAGCCATATGGCAATTATCTCCTAAATGTGACGTAAAATGAAGAGAGACTTAGCTAGTGATATGTCAAGGTCACACTTTCACAACGTCTTTGCATGTTAAACACAAACATCAGCTGGAGAATCAAACCAACAAGCAAAAAATAGCAACATCAGTTCCTTTAACAGCCAGTACACCTGCCAACCCCCACATTCTGTATTCTCTCATCTGAGACCAAGTTTACAAACCAATAAAAAGTCAATTACATTTGATTGCACTGGTCATAGTTAACAAACTTTTAGAAACATGTCCAACTGCATTCACTTCACTTTTAGAGTCCTCATAAAACTTTTAGGTCAACAGCGATGGCTAAAGTTTTCCAGTAGATCCGCTCTGTTATGTATTCATGTTCAAATGCTATGTGTGCTGCATTAAAACTCACAATCAAAGCAAACAGATGGCAGCATTGTAAAGAAAACTGAATGAAACTGTGTATTTTATCACTGTGAACGTTGTGTTTGTTGAAATAACATTGGGAGATTGGTTTTGATATGTGGCAAATAACAAATACAAATTCCAGTATGAATTTGACCATTTTGAGACGGTCCCTGTGTGCTGGCCATCACTGACTGATGTGACATTATTGAAAAAGTTTAAAGCTCACAGTTGATCAATGAGAAGCTAATTCTAATTCTTGCGTACATTTGATAATCCATCATAATTCTCGGGGGAGCAGTTGTTATAATCAAGAGACAAATTTCTGTTTGCCTGCTGTCAAAAATAAGCGAAAATGAAAATGAGCTCTCCAGCCAAATGATGCATTCGTCTCTGTGTGGGAACTAGGAACAGTTCTCTGAGGGTATCATGAATATAAGTTTTCCACAGTGTTGTGAAGCACACACACTTTGTGGAATCTATTTTGTGCATATGACTGATTTTTTTTACTTTGGTTCTCATGTGAATCATTGATTTGGGTCTAAAAGTGAAGAATCACACATCTAAATGCACATTTGGGACTGCTCTGACCTGCTTTTTATATATATACATTATATAAATACATAAATATATATATATTCAAACCCAGAATGGGATAAATTCCTACGATTTCTCAGTTTATCAAATTAAAGTCTGAAACTCTCTCTGCAATTTCCATAATCTTGTACTTCAGAACCATTGTTCAATGGAGCGAGTTTTTTTTAAATCTAAGTTTTAAAGTTTTGATAAATCCAAGAACTGTGCACAATAAGACCAGGAACATGCATTAAAGGGACACTCCACAATCCTAGGCGTACATGACTGACTTTCTTTAGTCGAACACAAAGTTAATAAATAATATTCTGGCTCTTCCCAGCTTTATAATGGCAGTGAATAGTGCCCGAGATTTTGAAGCTCCAACAAGCACATCCACCCATCATAAAGTAACACATACAACTTCAGGGGGTTAATAAATCCCTGCTGATGTTTGTGAAATAAAATGATTACTATTATGATGTATCCTTTTACATAAATAGGACACTTTGGACTTAATGTTGACACAAAATATGATCAGGTTCAGTTGAAGGCTGAAACCAAAATGTGACAAGAAAAAACTGTAGTGTCTTATTTATTCTATGGCTCAAAATTAGGGTTAATACTGTCAGAAAAGAACTAAAATGACTCATTAATTCACTTCAACCTTACAAACAATGTCCAACATGGCTGCTTAATGTAGGAACTTATACAATGTGTTGTTCTCCTGCAGTTCATTTTTATACTGCAGTAAAAATTAAACCACACTTGAGGAAAATCAGGGTTGTCCATTTTAAAGGCCTTGGGAATTCATCCCATTTCCAACAAACATCTGGAACAGAGCTGCACTTTGTTTGTCAGTGTTTATTCTGCATTTCGAGGCGTTGCGCCAAAATGTCTGAGCTTGCTTTGGATTTCTGAAAATGAAGGATTTTGAAAGGAAAACGAGTCATTGCTCGTGGGTCACATCTGAAGTCAGCTCGTCATTTTTAGGGTGATTTTTTTCAAGGGTGTCTCGGCAGTGGCCAGTAAGTGCATTAAAAGCAGATGAATGAAGGAGGGTTAACGGAGTCTGACAGATTCAGTGTTTACAGAACATGAATCACCACTGGACAGCTTTCAAAGATGTTTTCTCAAGCTGTGTTCTTGATTTTGTGGGGCGCTTTGGGGGACCGCACCTGCTGCTCACCAATAATTTGGCAATTAGGATTTGCCTAGTGCATAACATTGGCCCTGAGTCATGAAACACGAGCAGAACAAATTTCTGTGCAAATCATTCGGAAAACAATTCTTACGTAAATTGTCACATTCGATTGAATGAAACAACAGGAACAGATTCATAAACTAGTTAAACAGAATTTTGTTCTGCTTGTGTTTCAAGATCCATTGTTTTTACACTGCAAGCGGGCAATGTGATGCAACTGCATTAAAATGCTTCGGATGCAATGTTGCAGCAGCGGTGAAGTTACACTTTAATTCTTCCACAGCATATATTCATCTTGATAACCTCATTAGATTAATGTTAATTTCAATTTAACATTAACACATTGTTAAAAGTTCTAAATATATTACTCATCGTTATCATTTTGCTAATGCATTATTTAATGCTAATAAATGGGACCTTATTGTGAAGTTTTTCATGTTACTTAATGTGACAAAAGTTTCGCTAATTCCCCTATTTGTTTTGACCAATCACAGTATCCATATCAGATATGAGATATCACATGAGCTCTGCCATCTTTGATGGAATTACTCTTCATTTGCATAAATTGAAATCTTGTTTGTCACATTGGTAACAGACGCTGTTGTCTTAAATTGGGTCTCATTATGAAACGCTGTGTGTCTAAACTGTGAGTGAACAACATGACAAAATTAAAATGAAAACGGTCTACAGTGAAAACGACAGCGCTAACAGGAGCATGCTAGATGAACGTAAACATTATAGTTCATGTTGCTACAGCGTTTAACGTCAGCAATACGAAATGTGTCATACAGGGTTAAGATACTCAAGACCATTCTTTCAGAAACATTTCAGAATCCTATACAAGAACTGTTTTGATATGCGCCAAAAAATCCTTTCGTTCGAGATTCATGAACGTGAGCTTTAAAAATGAATGACTTCTGGTTACTTCGTCACTGCGAGTGGCTGTAAACGGTGTTTAGCTACTGACGGCTACTTCACAAGCCCTCTCTGTGTCATCATTTTCATAACTGCTTTCACATCATTCATGTGAAGGGCTTTAGTTATGTGTATGTAATGACAGAGCGATTCCCTCTGCGCGCGACGCAACCTCTGAGGCTGGAGCAGTTCACACAGGTAAGCACTTTTCAGGGACCGCTATTGAAAATGAACTTGGTGTGCTTATGCATTAAACATTAAGTGTAGAGCGCAAAAAAGAAAAACACTTTTAATCGAATCCATTTTCCCAGGAATTTCAATTAAATAGCTAAGATGAAATAAAAATCCTTGCGGCAGCAAAGCCCATCTCTCTCTCTCTCTCTCTTTTTAAAGATAATTCCGGCCTGGTCGAGGGAATTGAAAGACGTCAAACGAGTGATTGGTCTGCACAGGCAGCTCTTCAGTATTCCAGCCGCTGATTTGAATGTCAGCAATGATAAAGGTGAGCATTGAGCTGGGGACGGCCGGGGCACTATAGAAGGGTGAACTGATCACACAGTCTTCGCGCACCCGTCCTGCAGCCCTGGAGGCCACACCTATGAACCCATATAAAATAAAACGCTACACAGCTGTCTATCACTGTCTGCAACAACGTACCTGTCAAAACAGAAATCAAAACAGCTCAATATGCTAACGGCGACAACAGCACAGATATTAAGAAGTGTAGCATTATGAAAATAAAACCAGAGGTGAGATATGAATGTTATGGCCCTTCATAACTGTTTCTAACAGATGATTGACAATGTTTCCTCACGCGCATACATGTTATTTATTTCTCAGCTACGAGAGCACGCGGTGAGCTGCAGTTTGACTCCACGTTGTGAATGTCTTCGGCTGTGACATTCCAAGAGAATATCAATCATACATCACTACTGACCAGCGATCTTTATCATTGCCATTTCACTTTATTGCCATTTTGGTGCACTGAAAATTGCTGGGTAAAATGACACTGTAAACAAGGCTGTTTATACTGGACTGAATCTGAGATGCAGTCATTAGATGGAGTTTAGGTTATGGACAATGTGATGACAAGTCTGCAGTCACAGCAGACAGGTGAAGCACATGATCACATGTGCAGCGCTCTGGACTTCAGATGAATGTGTCAGACACTCTCAGTATTGTACTTCCATGTGCCATTTAGTAATCAATTTGATTAACAACCAGCAAGTCACAGACTCTAACTCTAAAGAGATTATGGTAGAAATCATCTCTCTGTAGGGGAACTAATATGTTTGCTGTGATTGCTGATCCCAAAACCAGCTACATGACAGAAAACAACCCCCTCTGGCCCCATGCGGTGTACTTTAGTTAAACGATGTTTCAGAATCACAGACTCCAATGCACTCCATTTCTGCGACTAATTCTCCAGTTTGTTTTATCAACCAATAAATTCTTTTCCACCTTTTTCATTTAAAGCAAGAATATTTTCATAACTGAAATGTTCGTCAATCAAACTTTTAGGAGATGGGTCATTATAAAACAACAAATGTCAGAACAGGTTCTTTTCTGTAGGTTCTCATAGTTTGATTCATTTGCAATTACATTTCCTGTGAATTTAATTGCAACTCAATTTAATTAAATTTCCTTTTCTTTAGAGGCTCTATACATATTTCACCTCTTGAATCTTCGGTTCATTTAAATAATAAAAGAAACTTCTGTTGTATTTTAATTTAATGATAGGAAGTTGCTAGTAATCCAGTTTTCAAAGATATATAGAGCTGAGAAGTGTCAGCGTAACAGTGAAAACTCTTCGTTTTATGCCAATGCAATTCCACTAATGCCAATATAATATTCAAGCCTATTAAAGAAAATGTTGTGATTGACAGTGACAGTATCAAAGGCAGCACTGAGGACAAGTAACACTAGCAGAGAGATGCAATCAAATAACTGTTAAATAAAGAAACAGACCATATCCTACTTTGATTTTATGCTTTAACCTGGTAAAAAAACATTTTTATGTGGCAAAAAATTAATCAAAGAACCAAATTTTGATTATTTTATTTATCTGAATTTCTTATTTAATATTTAGAATTGGATTGGTTGGCAATCAGCTGTTCAATGTAATATGTATCAAATTTGTGGAAATTATGTACTGTTATTATTCTTAACTGTAAATGCTTAAGAACTATTTCAGCCAAGTAAACACAGATACCTTCATGAAATCAGTCACCATGATGGTGTCTGTCACCAAAACTGTGTTTTCTCACTTGATTTGTTTTCAGGGGTCTGAAAGTGGTTCACAAGAATTTGGCTTATATGTGAACCCTCAAACTCAAACAAACTCAAGCCCTTTGAAGTGAACCGAACAAAGACCATCCTATGTGAACAGAAAGTGGACTGGAATTAGATGTGCGTCTACTTTCAAGGCAGGAGACAGTGTGAATATGAAGCACATTTTTATTCGACTTTTGGTCTACTTTTAGTCCATCCAAGTATAAAACACCTAAAATGCTCTCAGACCTCAACACACAGAACTAGTCAGAAAACACCTTAAGCTGAAACGTATATTTGACAAACCAGCACCACAGTAAGCTTTTCAACAGACAGAGTCTCTGTTTTCTGAGCTGATGTTTTCTGTTTACTCGGGGGTGGGTGGTTATGGGTGATATGAGAAGCGTGGGACAGACACAGAGACAAAGACACAGATCAACACAGACAGCCTCTCTCCGCAAACACTCATCCAGTGCTGCTCCTGCTGAAGGTGGGCTGATGGATATATGCGGCTTATCCATCTTTCTCAGGGCATTCTGGGTAAAACTTTCTCCTGCCAACTGACAGAGACCTGCGCCACACAGAGCTCCAGTCTCTCCGTGGGGCCACACACACACACGCAGAGCGGCAGATTTATTTACTCCTATTTAGCTCTGGCCATTGATAAAATCATAGGAGAAGCTCAAGAGTAACATTTACTGAGACATTGAATTATGTTTGAGGCTCATGATTGATATTATGTCCAGCATATACTGGGGCTGGACATAATATCAATGTATGGATGGGCTGTTGCCAGGGAAACAGTATAATGGGAGGTGTTAAAGGGACTATTAATGTTAAGAAAGGGAAAATGTTCTCCTGGGTAATATAATATCCTAAAGGTGACGTATGTATTTTTACTGTGTTAAAATACTTGCTTCTGTCCCAGTTTAATACACAGAGACAACTGTAAGTGGGCTAGTCGAAAGCTGACAGTCAAAATAGTATAAATATTATGACTTTTTGTGCTTTCAAAATATTGCTCTTTGACATGCCAGTTTTTGGCATGAGTTTGGCACCTGGTTGGCTGGACAATGACGGATCGTGTGGTTTCAAAACAATAATTTGTAGTGGCAACACACTTAGCGATTTTGTAAGAACCTGTAACACTGAGTATAGTGTGTCAGTCATTCAGTCACACAGATAAAATGTATAACTTTGAGCTGTAAATTGCCTTGGATAGAAGCATCTGCCAATTGGATTAATGTAAATGTACATTTTTAACTTTAGTGTGTAACTGTCCCTGGCAACCGTGCACAGCACCCTGTTTTTCCATTTGCTGTTGAAGTGAGCCATTTCACAATATACCCCTAAAAACTTGTACTGACATAGTTACCGTCACTTACGCATATAGATACAGTGTATGTTCTTTTGTTTTACTTTTCCTTATTGTATCAACAAATATTAACATGTTGTTATAGAAAAATGAAATGTATAAGATTATTTGTTATTTTGTGCATTAAGAAATGTTTCTTAAAGTTACAGTTACCTACAAACAGTATGTCAGCAATACTACGTGGAGAAATATAAAACGTGGTAAACAATAAATCTAGTGTATGACTATTAAACTCGATGTTCCTCAGGTGTGGTTTATTATAGAATGTTTAACGGAAAGCACGAGTAAATTAATTGACAGTCCCCCTCGAAAAACCTTGTATGAATTCAACTCAAGGTCCTCTACTGCCCCCTAGTGAAACACAACCGTCATACAACACTACATTAATTCAGCGCGAGGGTGCTCAGTGTGTGGCCGTCCCAGTGAGATCGGCTTGCTGTGCTGTCACGGCATGACAGTGACAGCTTTCCTGAGCTCAGAGGAAACGAGGGTGAGACATACAGTCTGAAAATAGAGTAACACAAAGAAATAAAGGCAGCTTGCTGCTTTGAGTCAGAGCGGAAACATGAATTCGCTGTTAAAACACATCATTTACACTGAAAGCTATCAAACTGAAAAAGCATCTTTTTCCACCCCACTGCAAACCCAGCAACCTTCCTTCACCAAAATACACAGAATCCCCCACAGACAAGCCCTCCCGACTCAAACTCCAGCGAGTGATTTACTAGCGGCAGGATTGTTCCGGCGGCGTCTTTCTCCTGGAACATTTGTGCTTCTCTAATTGGAGTCTGGCGGGTTGTTAAGCCCCGCTTGCATTAGCTCAATCCTGTCAGACGTCTCTCTGCCGAGGTGACAGCTGAGGGTCTATTCCTGCTGCAAAAGGTGCTTCCACATGGTCAAAGACAGTGAAAATGTCGTAATACAGAATAAAAGCGTTCCAGGTCTTTCTGTCTCAGTGAGTCAACCGGAGGGAACTCTAATTGGAAGAGAGGAGGAAAAGAGGCAGAAAATTGAACGGCAATAAAGAAACAAGAGGGCACTATACCTGAGAGTGAGGATGAGGGTTACAACAGCCCATCATGGCTCCTTTATTCTCAAAGATCTGCAACACAAGAGAGACAGAAACGGAGACATTACATTCTGTCAAGGAACCCAGACATAACAAGCTGCACCGTACTGTACACAAGCGTATGAAAACAGCCCCAAACACGCTGCAAGCAGTCAGGTGCAGAAACAACACATGTGGAGACCAGAGCACACAGCACAGTTTAGGAGGTAACATCCTGTTGAAGACTTTAAAGGCTTCCTGGCATCTCCCTCAAGGGCGATTTTAAAGGATTAGAACAGGATCTGCCCTTGACTACTTCACTTGATAAATATTGACTCGGCAAAAGTCACTGCTCTTCTGGGCCTGTAAATCACCAAGAGGTTAAACACATGCTCTGATGTGTTTAACAGAGGAGATAACCACCCGTCTTATCAGGAGGAGCTGGTAACCAATACTGTCTAGTGGGACAAACTACAAGAAATACAGACACATCTTTGTAGACGTCTCCTGGAATAGCCTGAACTTTGCACCACCCTCAAGTAACACATTAGGGTGTGTGTTCGACTTTATTTAGTTATTGCCACATAACTGCAGCTGGTGGAATTTCTTTCCCTGATGTCACCACACAGCAGCGCCAACAGCATCCCATCCAGACACTTCACAAACAAGTTTCCATCGACCAGTAATTTGCCTGTCCATGCTGAAAGAGAAAATGCTGTGCTGTGGGTGCCACACAATCACAGCCAATCAGAATGCATTTTACTATTAAAGACCTGCAGATGTGGTTTTGGACAAATAATATTCACTGTGGGTGGGGCTAACTGGCTGACTGACAGCATACCTGGTTGCTTACTAGTTTTTAGGATTTACTACTTGCTTTTTTTATTGTGTTGGATCTGATCAGAACACAAGTTATAAGCTTAGTGTTAAGCTTACAATATTACACAATATACAGTACCGTGCAAAAGTCTTAGGCCACTATTAGATTCCAGCAATGGTGTTTAAATGATGCTAATGCCATATACCTTATAATTACTTCTCAGTCTTTTTGTAAGAATACAACCAGAAAACACAGGAAATCTGTATGCAGTATTAAAAAACAGAACAGAACGAGAAAAAACGGCTTCTATAAGCTAAAGTGGCAAGTATTCCATGTGCACTCCTCTTACACTTCAGTAATAGCAGGAACTGGCACACTTAAATCTAAATGGAATGAAAGTCTCATTTCTAATTCTAATCTAATGACTTCAGGAAAATCTCCACGAGTTCAAGATGTGCTTAGTGCCAAGAGAGCTCTCACTAAATACTGACTTTTGACTGAATAAGCCATTTTCTTTTTACAATTATGCTTTAATTTTTACTTGCCTGTCTTTCCTGTTTATATTTTAATAAAGAGGGGATCAACAATACATATGGATGGTCATTAAATCCACTGGTGGTGGGCAAGAGAAGAAAACAAATCCACATCAAGTGCTCCACCTGCAACCTTACTGTTACCAGCCTGAAGCTACAAGACTATATCACAACCTGCTGCATATATTTAAGATCGATGGCTCACTTGTATTCACTTAATAATGTGTAAAGTGTAGAGAGGTCTTTAAAACCATTAAAACCATAAATAGAAGCATTTGTGCACTGTAGTAAATGTTTCTTCTTGCACTGGTACTCTCAGCATTTACTCTGTTATTTATCTGTCTGTGTAAGAACATGGAGCTATGGAGCTGCTGATCATGAGTTTTCAGAAATCATGGAACACATTTTATGTTGCAGAATAAAGGAACGAGGGATAATTGATTATCTCTACAATCCACCAGCCACAAAGGAAAAAAAATCTGAATGCAACTGTCTAAAAACTCTAGCACTCAACAGCTAATACTTTTGTCACCTTTATACAGTGCATACAGAAAGTAGCTGACAAAATGGCCTAATTCATTCATTGATTGAAGTCTTAAAGGGGCAAATAGTGGAAAACTTTCACTTTGAGCTTTTAAAATAATACTGTGATGTACTGTGTAGACACATTCTAGCTGTCAGAAAGCAAAGCTCAAGCCCTTGTCCATTTATTGTTATTTTATAATTCCAGATTAAAAGTCCCATTGACAC
>JAZGTI010004913.1:0-26752 GCA_036877585.1 Botia kubotai
TAAATGTACATCTTGGTTTATTAGTGGGTTTATGTGGAGTTAAAGTGCGGGACGCTCTCCATACACTGCGCCTTGACCGCCATCTGCTGTGTATACTGACGCTATACATGGCAAAACCACTTCATCGTCCATTTCCCATTTGACTAATAGGAAATGTAAAAATGTGAAACTACAAAAGTAAAACAAAAGTAAATACTTAAAACATTACTAAAAATTATTAATAAAACATTATGAAAATTGTTTTATTCCCGAGGACTCCGGTGGGAATAGAACTAAGTGGGAAGAGGACCTGGAAACTGTGGTTAAACTTTGCGGGATCGAATCGAACACAGAGGGTCCCTTCGGCAAAACATCCAGTTTCTAAAACACCCTAATTTCCCCGCAATTATCTGTTAATAAATGCGAAGGAAGGACTTTAGATTGCCCCCAAACCGAGTGGTTGCAGAGACGCTACAGAAAGGCATAATAAAAAAGACGGAATTCGTCCTGGATGCCTATATACACAACCAGCTCCTGGAAAACGAGCTAAAGAATGCACAACGAGAACAAGATAGCTACAAACAGGCTGTGTTTAAAGCTGGAGAGACCATGCTGAAACTTTAAACTTAGAGGGACTTCCATTAAGGATGCAGTACAAGCATATAGTTCAACAGGAGAACAGACTTATTGAGGATTTTAAAAAGCTGAAGAAACACTCTGCATCCTATGAGCCTGCTCTTAGACAGCTAAATGAGAAATATCTGACAGCTCTGAGACAGGAGATGCTGGTTAGTCTACAAAGAGACTAGCTTTCACCCATATCCAGAGAAATCTAGACAGCACTCATATTATTGCACATTATTCTCCAGGATCCCAAACAATTGCAGACGTTGCCACCTTTTCACAGGAAACAGAGAAGAGGAAAACCACCCAGTGATATTTCACAATATGATACAGGTAAATAAGCAAACAAAAGCACTAAACACTTACGCATTTGGCAGACGCTTTTGTCCAAAGTGACTTAAATTGCATTATACTATACATTTTTTCAGAGTATGTGCAATCCCTGGGATCAAACCCATGACCTTTGTTAAGTGTTAATTGCATTGTTAACACCATGCTCCAACCACTGAGCTATAGGAAAGCTAAACACAACAAAAACTCTGAATTCCCAGTGAGCAGTTGTCGATTCATATTCGCCACAAATCAAAGCTCATTCCTCCCTTTAAAAAGTCATTCAACTTCTTTTTAAGTCTTGCAAAGTCAATCAGGGTCACACTGATTGCAACTGATGCAGTTGTGCCGTTTTCTTATCATAATACGGAATACATGCAGGGTCAGATTTTGATGCAAGTCATATGTGGGCCTTCAATTTATTATTTTATTAAAGAAAATGATTTATTCTTTTTCTGAAATAAAAACATTTTCAGCCAAAATTAATTTACTTTATTAGCAAATCCCTTTTCGCCATAGCAAATTGCAAATATTGTGTAAACCTTTAAACAAAAACCTGTAACATGATTACAAATGAAATGTAATAGACGCAGCAATTCTCCTTGTCTTTGGGTGGCGCATTTGTCTCATCTTACGGCAAGTTGAGAACGGAAGTGCGTATCTAGAAAACACAGACACGCCCCCCTGATGTTATTGGCGCGTGTCGCAGACTGAAAGAAAAATACATATTCTGTTAATCAGATTTATTAAAATCATTTTATAAAACCGATTTTAAAACAGCGTGACAGGACTTGCCATGCTAGAATCAATGCTTTATTAGAAGAACAGCGGAGTAACCATTCACAAGACTGGACAGTTCTCTGACAGCAAGCTAAGGCATCATTTTAATGTTCATTATGTCGCTATAGATACAGAGCGTTTTTGTAACTATAGGTCAAGTTTAGAAACATACCGACATTTTTCTGAGCGTCTAACTCAAAGGTTCATTCGATCACCGTCAAAATGATGAAAAGCGTAGGAAAGCTTTTTGGGCTAAGGCGAAAATCCGCGCCTCCCAAATCTCGCATTGACAAGAAAAAGACGCGCGTCAATCCCATTGATCGAATGCTGGATGACAGCGACGAGGGCTCGTACGCCAGCACGACGAGCGTCAGTTCAGAAAGCGAATACCAAAACTCCGACGATGAGCCTGGGAGCTCCGACAGCTCGTACCGAGCACGGAAGAATGACAGCGACAGCAATGACAGCAGCGAGACGGACGAGAAATGCGCCGTGTCCCGAAGACAGAGAAAAAGGTCCGCCAGCGCGACGGCGTTGGACGACGACTCGAGCGATTCGTCCAGCGACGTCGGCGGAGAGCCGCTCAGAAGAGCGCTGCAGAGAAAACGACTCAGACTGTCGGAGGATTCAGAGGACGAGGCTTTGAATAAGAAAAAGAGAGAGGCAGAGGTTAAAAAAGCTGCAGCCAAGAGAAGAGAGAGAAAGAATAAACTCATGGAGCTGTCCAAGAGGAGGATGTCAGGCACCTCGAGGCGCAGGCGCAGAACATTGGTAAGTTAACAAACGTGTCAGTACCAAAGTCAAGAAAAGTCTTTATTTTTAATTGCTGGGTATTTTAAAGGGCTCAGACGAGGAGGAGGAGGAAGAGGAAGAGGAGAGAGAGGGAGATAAAGGGGATAAACTGGAAGAAAAGAGTAAAGCAGATGATCCTGGAGATGAATCCAGCGTGGATGAGAATGGCAGTCTTATGAACAGCAGTGACGAGGAAAAACTAGCAGACAGTGACAGTCTGAAGGATTTTATTGTGGAGGAAGATGAACAAAAGAAGGATGAAGAGCAAGAGGAAGAGAGGGAAGAAAAAGATAAGGCCTTTCTCTCTCACCTTCCTCGCCAATGTAAGACCTTTGGTTGTATCTGTTGTTTTATGTGCTATTTAAAATCTTTGTATGTGTTAACCGTAAATGTTACAAACACTTTTTGTTTAATTAATTCTGTCATATATAACTTCATATATATCTGTTTGCTTTACAGTTATCACAGGATCTCAGCTCACCCACTTTCAGGTGGTGGTCAAAGCCTTGCTGATCAATGTACTGGATCCCACCTTCCTGAAGTCACTTTATAGTATGTTTATGGAATTATTTCTTTGTTTTCTTAGCGCTGGATTTAGACTAAGTTTGACAACTTGTTAAGTTTAAAATATATGAAGAATATCAGCCTTAAGCAAAAACTCACCATTGATTGGACACCATTTTGTTCTGCATTCTGCCTAATTGACATTTGATTCTCTCTGCATGTGGGCTTGTTCAAAATCAAAAATGCTATATTAGCGCTTCTTCTCTTCTTGACTGCAGATGGCGAGCGAACGAAACGGTACGCCCAGGAAATGAAGTTGTCATTGCACCATTTTGATGAGAGGTTGGTTCTCCCCCGCCTGGAGAACCTGAAGCAGAGGAGCCGCTGGAAAGAACGTTACAAAGTAAGACAGAGCATTGCGGATGTTTTTATAGGTTGAGTATAATTGCTCGCTTTACTGTTAAGACTCGATTGTAAATGGAGGGTGCAAATATGTTTTTAAACAGGAACGGGTGGAATGTTACCCCAAGTTGAGGGTTATGGCGACAAGGGCCCTTTCAAAGGGATGTGAAGCTTGTGAGCTCCACAGAACAGGGCGCTTCACTGTGCGGCTTTCTGGGCAGTTGTATCACACTACCACCCTACAGGAGGACCAGTTCATGCCTGATGACTCACAGGTCTGCTGGTTCCCATACAAGCCCCTTATAAGTATGGAGCCCATACTGTTAAGAATGCAAGATGTTGATGGCTACCTCATTTGTTTTTCTGCATTTGTCAAAAAAATAGTGTTTCTTCGTTGGCTCTGTCTGTGCCAGTCGTACTGAGGTCTACCACGGCCTGAAGCACTTTAAGTTCCATCTGTTCGAGAGGTGTCGTACAGCTTTAGAAGCTCAGAAGGAAGTAGAGGAAGGGGGTAAGGATGAAGAAGATGATGATGAGCCAGTTAAGGACACAGTCAACAAAGTGTTCACCAAACTGCAGGAGGGAGGCTGGATCAGTGAGGTATGGTTATAAAACATGTTTAATCTTTATGGGTATTTTAAACTAAAATGTGCTTGAACAGTACAGCATAACATTACTTAATTGAAAGTAGATATTAAGGTAAAGTATACTGTTGAAAGCATTTCCATGTCCTTAATTGTTTCCTGTTTCCTTCCATTTGTCAAGCAATACGAGAAGTTTCAAGAACACCTTAATTCTGCCGATTTCTTCCAGGAAGAAAAGCTGGACTGAATAATTGTTTTTACTGCACCTGTTTATCTTTTATTTCTGTAAATAATTTTGTTACATCATACAAAGCGTGACTAAAGTTGTTTTCAAACGCTTGTGCCCTTAAGCATTTAATCCAGCTTTATTTCAATTTTATACTCTGATTATTGTGAACGTTATTGCTAATTTTGCATGATTGTGATGAAAATCAGTAGTCTGCAATACTCAACATGCAAACAGCATTCTGTTGTATCTGCACAAGTTGTAACCTACAATGTAAACATTGATCCAAGCATTATTGGATTTAACAGTTCTAAATATAATGCTTCAAAAATGACCTCCGACTCAAGTTGAATTTTTACACCTTGTATACATCTTTGTAATTTTTTGTTCTGTTTATATAAAACAAGTTTAAAACAAGTATGTACTTAGAATAAACAACATAAGAGTTCAGTCTTTCAGAACAAATTCTGCAGAAAGGTCAGTGGATCACAAGCACAAAAACTTCAATTTCTTAAATTTTATTAGAAATGGGTCACACTTCATAACATAATCTATCAGGCTAAGGGGAAAATAGTGCTGAAGAACAATCCTCACAGGAGACCAAGCTTGTACTCAGTCATGATGTGAGGCTCACCAATCATCTCACACTGGGCAGGATCTGATAAAAAAAAAATTATAAACGTGTACATGAGATTTTCAAAATCAACTGTAGTACAACCAGCAATCATACTTTTCTACAGCTTTCTATAATGCTACATATAGCTTTAAGCTTATTTAAAGCTAATGTGTGAGTTATTATAGATTTTATATAAAATATAAGAGTTTCCTCATACCACTGAGGATGTCTTCAAAGCCAATGGTGTCATCGCTACCTCTCAGAGTATCCAGGGCCAGATTTGAGCTTAGCAGGAAGGGCAAACGTTGAATCTAAGGAGAAAGGTAAAAAAATGTATCTATTGAGAGATAGGCAGACTGTAAAGTGGAATTTGCAAACTCCATTTTAACAAAGAAATGTACACGCTCTGTACAAATGTAACTACATCTTCCATAATGTTTATAGGATGTTTTAAATCATTTATACATTTGCAAATGTAAGACAATACCTGTCTGGCTGCTCTGTACTCCATCTGTAATTTGAGTGGCGCGTGGAGTCCCTGAATGTTCCTTAGTGTGTTGAAATTCATTTTGTCCTGGTTAAGCTGAAACTGGTATCACACAATACAACATGATTATAAATCTATACATGACATGACATGACCTGACCTATAGTTACAAACACTGGTGGGATAAAAGAATAATGTTCATTCAGACTATATTTTTTAGGAATACATACATATTTAATAATTCAATCTTACATTCAACTTACATTTTTCTCAGAGAGCTCCAAGGGATGACTTGGTAGCAGCTCATTCTTCACACTAGAGAACCTTAGATCGTGGCAATTAACAAGCATTAGAACATGCATGAACCAGAAATGAGGGTCTATAAAGGTTCATAAAGTCACTTACCCTCTACGTAGTGTGTCCTGTACTCCATACGAACCTGCCTGTGAACACAGACCTGTCACAGGAACACTATCCTTTAGCTGAGATCGCAGGCCACGAGTATTCTGCCAAACACATACAGCATTTAAGAGACGTATATAATGATGCTGATGTGAAATGTGAGTGTTTATAGGTTGATCAAACCCGAAATGACCGTAATAATACTCTAGAAGGTTTATGACAACTGCCAAGCTACATTAATGTTTATAGGGTTAACAGCTAAGAAATATACAAAGCGAAAGTAGGGCCATGACGCATCACTATTAATCTATAAGCTAACAGTTTACGGGTAAAATAATTTCTAATTTCTTTAAAAAAAGTCGCGACAAATAACAATAGATCGAGACATAAAACTATCATTTCTGAACAAGTGATATGTCCTGGATTACACAAATACACACGAACTGAGGCGCTACACTGTGCTATACGCTAGATAGCTAGCTAGCTAAACACCGGTACAGCACAAACGAGCGTTCTTTTAAAAGTAAAAACAAGTGCTTTCATAAAGAGAACACGAAAGCTATACATACTTGACATCTCAACACAGTATGCAACAAAGACAAATAAAAGATACAACTAAATTAGAGCTCCACATTACCATCTTCCAGCAAATCTCGTCTTTACAACAAGCATAAATGTACTTCCGCACAGTCTCCGGAAATGCTGTTACCACGTGATCATTACGTATGAATATTGTCGTCGCTTTTTAAAACCATATTATTATTAATCCAAAGTTAATTTTAATGTGTATATCATGCAGTACATGCAAACATACTAAAATACACTGAAACAGACATATTAACAACACTGACATTTTGTAGTACCTTTTTTAAAATATATTTGTTGACTAGTAGTCGAATGGGGGTATAGCTCAGTGGTAGAGCATTTGACTGCAGATCAAGAGGTCCCCGGTTCAAATCCGGGTGCCCCCTGGATGCTGCTTTTCAGTTGTGATTCAACAGAATTCTTTTGTTGATGGCAAATGATGCACACAAAAAAAAACTGGACCAAAGGCTACACAGACAACACCGCAGTTATTACTTCTTAAAAGATTAATGCTTAGAAAGTTTTATCCATTTGACAGTGGTTTTATCTAGTAGTGATGAAACAGATATATATATATATATATATATATGATTTATTCTGTTTATGTAAAGTAGAATGTACAACAGGAAAAACTGCTGTACTGTTGAAACTCTATAAACATTAGATAAGCATGATTGGATAAGCATCATTTGATGTCAAGGTACAAACAAAGCCATATATATATATATATATATACATATATTTGGCTATGGAATCTATAAATTGTGCAGTTCCTTTACTTCACTCCTACTTGTATATGGGCGATAAACAAACCAGGAAACTAGTTGCAGATTTTTGAGGTTTATACTTTGCAGAAAAGTCAAAAGCAAAGGCTGATGTAAAACAGATCGTCTGTATGTTTCCTTTTGGTAATTTCCTTCTCTTTGCAGATTAACCCATCACAAATCAGAATTGATTGATTTACACGTGACAAATTCTCTCTTAGCACACAACAGAAGCTATTTCTTAGGATAACACAGGTAATATAACTTTGATGTTATTTATCTTAAACATAATATGAATTCATAAACTGGTTCTATTCCCAGCTACAGATCTGGGCATATAATTTTTTATCTGAAATGTGTTTTTGCCATCAATTTCTCAAAAGAAAGTATGTTACATTATACGTTTGCATTTTTTATGTTAACATCTAAAGTTTGAAAATATCATTAAGGTGTATTTCTGTGTACTAAATGTCTTTGTATATAAAACAAAATATGGAATATGTAATGTTAAAATGTTACAAAATGCTTGTTTTATGACATTTAATGACATTAATGATGTTTAATGTATTAATAACATAATAATAATAATAATAACAATATACTACTACTAATAATAATAATATGCTACTTGCGCAGACAGTGAATTTGACTGGCATGGATAAAAACTCAACCACCAATTGCTCTGGCAAAAATTCAAATCAGTATTGCCATAATCCTGTGGATTGGTGTCATCACATCTTTATTCTTTCTCTATTTGTACTGGAGACACATCTATTTAAAAATAAGGTATTGCTAATTTTCTTCACTTATTTTACATAGGAAATCAAACAAATTCCACCACTATGAAGACGTTTTTATGTTTACTTTACAAAAATGACAGCTGCTTAGTTTTTATGACACTCGGTTTTTGATTGTTGACATTTTCCAGCACCCTTATTTTCCAGCAGCGTAACCCACAGACTCAAGAGATCAGTAAACATTCTGAAAAAGCTTCTGATCATACAGACATTAAAGGCAAGCAACAATAACCATATAAAACCATATTATGTGTATTATTGAAATCTAATGATCAGAAACCAAGACAAATTTATACCACGTGCATGTCCAAGCATGCAGTGGTCTCTGCAATTTACATACTGTATAATGAAAGTAAATATTATAAACAAATATTGTAGTAAATATTGTAAATTTTGGGTGACATGTTTTAAGAGATCGTTCATTTATGTTCCTCAGAGCATGGGCAACTGAAAACAACAGACCACTATGAAACTCTTACAGGATATGCAAGAAACGAGGGCAAGCACATGATCTTTGCACTAACAAGATAAGCATTAGTAATGTACTGACAAGAGTACTTAATCTCCTTTAAAATCAAGGTTTGATGAACCAAAAGTTCTCATCTGCGAAACCTTTAGTGTTTCCTGTGAAAGTATTTTTAAATGATGCTGTTTTGTTACAGTTGCTTAATAATTAATTACCTCTCTGTGCTCTATTCTAAAGATTTGTATCAGGTTCTCGACAAAAGACAAGAGGAAGTTGGGAAACAGGGACTCTACTGTACCAAATTAATGACAACAGAGCAAGAGACTCAAGCAGTTTAATGTCCCAACACAGACCACCCACTGGTGGAATTCAGGTTGGCATGTCAGTCTGAATAATAAACACAATATTAAGAATAACAAACACAAATAATAATACAAAACCATTTACATGACATCCTAGTTTTGTGCAGAAATACTGCAAATATAGAGAAAGGTATTTCTATACAGAGATTATAAATAGGAAAAACATAATAAACACAAGGTGCTACATGACCATTAGCCAAGACTATCTTAAGTTCTCTTTACAAAGCTTCTTGTAACTATGATCTTACATGCTGAAGAATCGTCCGTTTCTATGCCTGTTAAGCTTTCCGCTCCATTGTTTTAGCATTAAGGAGACCTGAGTTCATTTGTGATATGATAAACGTTATTATTTTTTTAATTAAGGGAAGGAGCAGTTGCATACATTAGCTATAGCATCACATGACTTCCTTCAGTGGCATTTGTGTGGGTGATAAAGTGCCCGTGGGCAGCTCACATCAACATGCACTGAGGTCAGGTGCTTTCAAACAAGGTTTAAGTACATTCAGCTGAATGCGATAAAAAGGGGTCAAGGTTTTCTTGCAGTGAAGCACTGTGTAATCTTTATCATGACAACATCAGATCTGTATCGCCTTCGAAAGTGAATCACACATTTAGCATGTTCCCACTAGAGTCTATTAGTGTTTAAATTAGTTAAAAAGGTTAAGTACATACTTGGCTAAATTTTAAAGCTCTAAATCCCTCTATACCTGTGTACCCAAGCAAAGCATGTGCAAAATCATGCAAACGGTGGCACTAAATTGAGATGTCCACAAACCAGAAGGATTATAACAAGAAGCAATGACTGTCTCTACACGGGCTCACGAATGTCTTTCGTCTGCATCTCTAAGCACACAATAGGATCACAATGTGATTGACACGAGCAGGTTTATTCTCTGCAGATACAAAAGCATGACTATTCCACTGACATGACTATGTTAATTGAGGTCTGTTTGTTGTGTGTGAAGATTGCTCTGTTTTAAGATTGCCCAAAATGGTGCAAATGGACAGATCAGACAACATCTAGCTATACCGATAAAGAATTAACCATCAGTTTTCTGTGTATCATTGGATTGCGAGGTGTATTAGAACCGCAAACATCATCCTCTTTCACAAACAGTTTACTGTTAATATATGGACACTCCTAGTGTGTTGAAATCTAAATATATCTGCGTTTCACTTTTTGCACGTAATTGTGACCTAAACAGAAACTCTCTACCCTCTACTAGTTATTAGAGTTTTGCACATTGATATAAAAATCTAAAATACAATCATACATTTTGATTCAATTGCAATAGACGTTTTATTGCACAACACGCTGTTGGTCCTACAACTTTGGGCTCTAAATATTTCTTGATATTTTGATATGTTTTTATTTCATTCTACGGTTGTGTAACTTTCTAAGGTTGAGATGACAGTGTACTCATCCATGTCAGTTCTGCTTTCCTGTTTTCTCCACAATGGATCGAATTAGCATGTCGACTGCAGAACGCAGAGCTCCACTGTAAATGTTTGGAATGTGAGAGCACAGCACCTCAATGTTTCCATTTAAACTTTGTTCTGCACACACCATTCTGAAATGTCAATTCTCAAAAACACTGTTATTAAGGCCAATTAGGTAGCTTGTTTATATTTGTCATAATAAGCCTTATTGGAAAAATTGATCCATAAGATATCGCTGAGACTTTTTTAAGTGTAGTGTATATGTTTATTTAATTCTATCATTTTCTCATCTTCTGACATCGCCCTCCCCTCCAACTAAGCCCCATCAGGCCCCGCCCACCTCCCCCGCCTCTGTTGCTAGGGTGCAGGTACCGCAGCATGTTTATTGCGGAACGTCTCAAAAAATGCCAGCATTCCCTTCTTCACACTGGGAGAAGCCATTTTGGAAGATGTGTGTCCTTGATGCCTGGGTGGAAAGCTTGAGCCGTCCATGGAATTAGCTCGTTTGACTTTGGAGCCTGCCCGCCACATTTCGGGCCTCACAGGAGGAGTCTGCGCAACCAAGCACTTCTGGTATTGGACCTGGAGGGGGCGCCAGAGATGCACAAGTAATTTACAACTGGACAATTTTAGGCAAAACCCTGCCTGCCAATTGGATATATTTAGCAATGAATTGTATATTAGTACTTATATGAGAAACAAAGCATGTTACAAAGGGTAAAAAAAAACAAACATAAAAGTTCATATTTGTTGAATGCCAAATCAGGCACAATTTTGGTTTTAATCTTGTTCTACAAGGCCACCAAAATTGGGCCTAACACACTAAGCAAATGTGAATGATTTTCTCACCATGCATGCAGCCTGAACTGCCTCGGAGATGATCCCAGCATCAGGCTCACACCAGAACACATGGCATTCGAAGCGTTGGGTCCCGGCATCCACTATGACCGCAAAAGTGCGTGTGTCATGACCCACACCCAGGAAAGTCAGGTAACGTACCTGGCATTCCCAAAATGGATCCTCGCCATCCTAAAGTAAAACAAAAGGAGAATGACTGAAAAACAGACAGACAACGGTTACATTTATGCATTTATGCTTTTATCCAAAACAACACACAGTGCATTTAAAGTATACACTTTTGATCTCAGGGAATTGAACCCACAACCTTTGTGTCGCAAATGCAACCAACTGAGCTACAGGAACACCCATTTGAAATAACACGGTTACATGTTACCTACTATATTTTTATACTACTTCTGCTGTATATAGTATGTATACTTTGGATAGTATGCAGTTTTTCCACTACACTCAACAAAATGTGCAGCATATAGCAGAGCGTACTGCACTCGGTGAAATCATGTAGCATACGTTTATCGTTGCATAATGTGTACTGTTTATCATACTCTTTTTTTCAGTATATAGTAGGCAGTGTGCAGTGCATACTGCACAGTACATAGTAAGCAGTAATAGAATAGTATTCCATTCCAAACATAATCTGTATTAGCTCACTCACAATAAGCTTGAATGGAGTGTTTATATTAGATAAAAAGGCCTCAGTGTTGGTTAGAAGTTACTCTCACCTCTCCTCTCCATAAAGACAGAACAGTATCAGACACATGAATGACAATTGGCTCCCACTCATCTCTGTCCCTGGAGTGCATGATGCTCTCAATAGCTCTGTTCAACACTTCCATTCCTGTGGGCATATATACAAACACATACAATGAAATTACACAATTGAACAGTTGAAGATCTCAAGACTTCAACAATCAACCACTAAAAGTAAATAGCAAATAATAATAAAATAAAAAGCAAATAATTGCAAACTCTTTATAATTATATTCTGAATAGTCTCCTATTCTGTTTTTCAGTAGATAAAACTGTTTGGTACAGATCCAAGTTCAGTTCAAACTCTAATGTGGTTTAGAACTTGTATTTGACACTCAAAATGTCTTTAATGTAATATTTTAATTGAAACATAAGGGCAGGAATAATTGTATATGCCAAGCCTGGAGTTTAATGTACTGTGCAATGGTAGTTTAATACCATTTAATACCATAGTTTAATAACATTTAATACCAGATATGTACATTCAGCACATATCACTGGCTTACACAGGGTTAAAGGGTTTTTATTGATGGCCCAAATCCCGCTTACCCATTGCCCTGGAGACAGGCAGGTTTCCAATGTACTGCACTTCGAACTTCTGCACCCTCTGTCTCACTGCTTCCAGGAAGTCCACTGTAAAAATACACATAACAGTCTTATTAAAGATTACAATTCATCCAGTCATTTGGCTTTAGGAGACAGAAAGCCCACAGGTGTCATACCCTGGCGTGGTAAGTCCTCTGGAGAGATGCTCTCCATGGTGAGAGAACGGGCCAAAGAGGGCTGAAGAGATGCCTTCTCTGCCATTATCTGTGGGGACATACGATCATTATACAGTAAGCTGTCATCCTTCAGTACCGCTTGGAGCTTGTGCCATAAGGACACTTTTTCAAGATATACTGTCCTTGGTACTGTTTAAACCTGGTATTAAGTTCTTGGGTGATCATGTGACAGATTTTAGTACCAGGTATAAACATGGCCTATGTTATGATAGCCAAATAATCTATAATATGATAATATTATAGATTATAATATGATAATATTATAGATTAATCAAATAATAGCCAAATATGATAGCCAGTAATGATAATCCAAAGAATGAACAGTAACATTTTCATGTGGTGCAGTTAGCCCATATTCAAAGCTTTATTTAAAGCTGATATCTCTCTTTAAAAACATAAAATTTATTTTCTTAACGTGGATGGCAAGTTCAAATAAGTTAAGGTAAGGCGACCATATTGAACACTGGTCTGTTATGTGCTTGCTCAGTAACTGATTTTTATTCATTGTTAACCAAAACTAGTTACAGAGTTCAGCTTTAAAGAAAAAGCTTGCAAACTTTAAATCAAGTTAGACAATAGAGTAAAACTGCAGGCGTGCAGGACTCACTTTTGAGCACATCTCGTGCAGGGCAGATGCGATGGTCTTGGCTGGAGCGTTGCAACGGAACACGTGGCATTTCAGCATGCAGGTGTCTTTATCACTGGCCACAAAGGCAAAGTCCCTGCAAAGCATCAGGAGACTGAAATTAAAACCCATCATGGTATTGAGAAAACATTTTCACACTTATTCTAGCACGCTGGTGCAGATGTCTTAGCAACACTGAGTACAGGAGCAGAGATACATCGTTGTAAATATTGATTTGGTTTATATATGTATATAACTACACTTACAGATGAATGAAAATGATGGTGTTGAAAAATAAAAAAGTAACAGAACAAAAATATATATGCAGAAACACATATTAAAACAGTTGTTGTTTAAATAAGGCATCATATTTTATATATCCTTATATATTTGGTTTATATACTTTGCATTATATACTTTTGTATAGATTGTTATTGGAATGACACGGTCAATTGTCTAATGTGCTGTGGCACCATGACGACTCAATTGCATTTGACTTTGCCATCAGCATGCTGGAAGGCCACAGCAGTGAGCAACTATTCTAAGAATAGGGCTGTAAAAGGCTAAAAAATAGGACACAGGAAGCATCGATAGCAGAGAAGGACCAGTCGTTCATTTACTTAGTGATGCTAAACTCTCTGTACAGTAACCCTAAACCGTGTGCATCAGTATTCAATATGTCAATATTCCATAAATATAGCTCATGGTCTTCTAAGTGGTCAGCATTTCTGAGCACAGACACACTTCTAGACAATATGCTGTTACAGCTGTTTCCCACACAGCGATGAGAAAATCTTCTTTTACATTTAGGCATTTGGCAGACGCGTTTATCCAAAGCGACTTACATTGCATTATATAACACATTGATCACTATACATTGAGTATGTGCAATCCCTGGGATCGAACCCATGACCTTGGCGTTGTTAACGCCATGCTCTAACCACTGAGCTACACTAAGCTTTTACTTTCCTAAGCAAAGAAATATTTCATTTATAAATATTACATTATAGAGCAGCAGTCCTTCAAATCTAGCCTCCTATTTACTTCAAATGTTTAAGGGAGACTCTCGAAGTCAAAAGGAATAACAAATGGCCGTGTCTGGTTAGTAAAGAGAGCAAACTTTCATAGCGTGTGTACTTTAAAATACAGACACACATGAGGTGAGAGTCATTGTATCCTTACCACCAGATGATAAAACTCAGAGTTCCACTGTTAAGCTAGTTTGAACTATTTAGCCTTTATTCATTGCTTCTGAGATTCTGATTGGTGCATCTTAGTAGAGTCATTTGCATGAGGAGGCTGTAGGTCGAATGCGTGCATGTATTGTTTTTTTGAACACAGAGAAAAGGGTTTTCCAGAGACATGCAGAGCAAAGCAACTTTAATACATCAACTGCTATCAGTTAGTCGGGTAGACAAAATCCAGTCAATATAACTTCTACAAACACATTCAGAGAACTTGAGAAGGTGTATGAACGTAAAGAAATGAAAGAACACATCTACTGAGCAGGTCTAATCCATGGACCATGAGGAACCCAGACATCACCAGAAATGTTTGCTAGGTCTAATTGATAAAGAAAGGAAAAAGTGCAGTTATTACCTGTCTCTGTTTTCACGAGTGGTGGTTTCAAAAAGAAAAAGAAACAAAGGTTAATAATTGATTTTAAAAATTGTGGAAAAAAGCGAGGAACGATTTTGGCAAGCTAAGGAACTGCTCTACCCTCTAGTCAATTAACGACACAATCAAAAACAAAAGCGACAAATATCATGCAAAATTTAAACAGATTACATTGCAAATATTCATCATCAGTGGTTTTCCAGGAAGGGTGCTGCTGTACTCAAAATAGCGGCTCTGGGCTTCAGTTACCGTGTAAATACAGTAAATTAAAAAAAGCCCTCTGCAATCAAAGACCTGCCACTCCACGTTCCTAAGTGAGGGAAAATGACTGAACTGAGGAGCTGTATTGACCATTTGTCATTCAGTGGGCTTATAAATTTCCTATTTAACTCTGACTGGAGCCTCAGCACTAATTCAGATTTAATCTGTAGGTGTGAATGAATCAGAATCAAATTCTGAATGGAGCCTCTGAGCAAATGCATATTTGATTTGTATAGGTATGATTGCACTGAAAAGTACAAAATGGGCTGGAGAAAAGTTAAAGACAATTAAATTCAGGAATAAACGCAGAGATTAACAGTGATGGCAACGGTCAGCCTTTAGTACCTGCCGTTGTTGCAGCCGACCCCCCAAACACGGATGTTGATTATGGGCTGGCAATGGATGAGACTGCTGTCCACAGGGTCCATTAGACTGAGTGTGTCCTTCTTGAGCACCATCATCATATCCTGACCCTGTTTACACATATGCATGCTGTATAGTTGTCATGACCTTCTGTGAGAGCTAGGCTAACTGCGCTAATGGTCACCATGGTGATTTAATATAATTCAAAGTGCATTATAAAAAAAGCTTGTAGACCTTAGGATACTTCCTAATGGGAACACATAATACACTCAGCCGTCCCTGGTTAATTTCACTTGTGCTACCAAAGGGCTAGCACGCTATTAGCACGCTAGTATGGCTTTACGCCTGTCCGAATTCATTCAACAGACCTCCGAGGACATTGGAAGATGATCCCCAGTAAGGCCCAGGCTGTTCTCACCTCTCCCCAGGCGCCAACCGCGTCTCGGCCCTCTGCTTTACTGTGAGAGAGCTGCTGGATGCAGTTGTTCACTGCTAGACTACTCTTGCCAGGGGTCAGGTCCTCCTCAGGGATCTCCACCCAGCCCAGAGAGCGCACGGAAAAACACTGCGAAACAGAATGAGAGACTGTCCAAGCAGTACTTAAACCTCAGATCTATTTACATTACAATATATACAAATATCATAAGTGGAGTGTTGTATTTGATACCTTAGTGTCCTTTTATAAATAAACAATCACATACTTTGCGAGTGTTTGCAGTTCAAGTACCATTGCTCATATATTTTTTTATATTTATATATTTTTGAGATTTCATGTTCATACTTTGTGTTCATACTTCATACTTCTACTATTTTATATTAAATAATAGGCTTTGGTATTGTGACAAATGTGACATCTCCTCCAGAACACTAACTTGCACTTATTACAAGGACAATTCCCTCAAAACAACCCAATTTTAAGAGTCTGATCAAGGGCACTATAGTCATCATTTGTGGTGCACTCCGAAATCCAGTCATCAACCTTCTGTTTATTAGCCTGAGGGTGCCGGGATTCTGCCTGACCACTGATGAGTCAAAATGTTTCGTACAGAGTGTTTATCTATCATCCTGTCTGGGATCATTTTACACAGACTCAATAAAGCCGTGGTGTAATACTGCATCTCTTATTTGCTTTTAGAGGTCATAGCCACACAGCACCATCCTCTATATACTTCACTAACACACACACACACGTACACACACACACACACATACACACACCATGCCACATAGGTAAACGTATCCTGATCAATGTTCCTGTACAACTTCAACCTTTTCTCTGTGGTGTGCGCAATACATCCATATGCTCCCTCAGAATGTGTACTGCATTGCTTGTGTGTGATATTTGTGGGACACTATGACTAATAGCACAGAATACAGTAATAAACAGTGAAGGGGATGAACAGTAATGGAACAGCACGCAGCAGGACATTACCTTGGAGTCAGGATCCATGTTAGTGCAGAAATATTCTTCTTGCCAGGAGGGCCTGTGGCAGAGCAAGAGAGAACCTCATTAGGATTATGACTCACTGCTGAAATTCATCAATAATTCCTGGGCTAATTTCTAAAGGAAAATAAAGAAATACAAATGAAGTGCTGAGGTGCTGAACTCGGTTAGTCTCGGTTAGTCTTCTGTTTAGTGTTCTACTAAAACTGTCTTTGGGTTTATATACAGTATGTATCATACAGTTATGTATAATATATATATATATATATATATATNNNNAGGAAAGATCTACTATTCAGTTTGCTGGAGACTTATTAATTATCAGTAAAGTTCATCTCATTTCAGTAAGAACTTTGGCTAAAAACCTTCTATGTGTTTTCCTAATATTGGGGGAACATTTTTATTCTTTATGATAAAATAAATACGTTTCATTCTGCTCAAATGCACAACTCAAGTTCTTTGAGGGTGTCTGAGGAGAGAAATTTAATGTGACATAACCTGTTACCCATGTTACTGTTACCCAAGGTGCTGAAGTAAGTGAAGGTAATTGAATTCTCCATAGCTGTCAACACTCCCTAAACAACATAAAACATCCATCCCAGCACTGCCAGCAAAGTCAGTAGAAAGGTCACGCAATGACAAACCTGACATAAGCCGTTTACAGTACACACATAGGGTACACTTGTTTCAAATGCACAAATTTTATGTTTTGCTGTATTAACTTTTAAGTAAACTATTATGTAATGTAAATTACCTAGAAGGGAAAGTAAGGAAAGTAGCTCATTTTAAATCATATTTTTAATTAATAACTTTAATAACTAACCAAAAATGTAACATTTAGGATAGCTGTGTTCTACGTTTTGTACGCACATGCGTTTGTCATGGCATGATTTTTCCCAAATACATGATTCATACGTAAATGTTGTGATGAAAAGTACATGTAAATAATATGATATCAAAAGCTAGACTCTGCTGGCAACCCGGCTACCCACTGTTACTTATGGGCTTATTTTACAACCTGTTTGTGCTATTAACTGCTACAGTATTTTGTCCTTTATGACAAAGACCACATTAAGCACTACAGAATCCGGAGGAACTCTCAATGAACTCCCAGGTGATATCTTGTTTATGTTCAAGCATTAGTGTGACCTCACGTCCTGATATCACACTGTCTGGAGTTTGGCCAAAGACAAAATGGTCTGTTTAACTGCCTGTCTCATAGTTCTACAGACCACACACCTGACTGGCTGTCTGAAGCAGAGATTCCTTGTCATTTCCACCAGCAGCCAGTGGAGAAGACATCTGTTGTGTTGCCTTCAGGCATATGAATATGTTTGTTCATTAGAGGGGCAAACAAATGGGAAAAACAAATAGAAAAGATGTTTTTCATCTGCATGTCAGATTTTCAGAGAGGAAGAATTTGGCTTGTGTTAGGTTGTGCTAGAATTTGCATGAGGAGTGTGAGGTGACGGTCTGTAATGTGTTACTACGTCAACACATTAAAACAGCTGCGATGAATTGCTTTTATAAATAGTTCTCACACAAAAAGTTGTTCAATTATATAAAAATATATTATTATTGGTGTGTGGGTGGGGAGGTCTGTTTAACAATTAATCTTTCATGATGCATTATATATGCCTAGGATGCTATTAAATACAGATGCTATTAAATACATAGAATCTCTTTGGAATATGTGATTTTGATTGATGTATCACCGAATTCTCTGGCAAGATATTTTAGTATAATAACTGTTGTCCAGGCAACCGATTTTTTTACATAGCTGTGCAATTATCCGGTCTCTTGTATCACTCTGTGGGCTCTTTCCTCTCACATAATAAAATGATTTTAACTCAAATCAATATTTCATATCCATTTATTTATTTGGTAAGTAGCCATGTGATAAGCAGGATGCTGTACATGCTGTTAGTTAGCCATTACTGCAAAATAAACCCCCGCAAATTGATACAAAACCCTGAACAACCTGTCAGGGCTTTATTTTATTTGATTATACTTTATACGTGAGACATATTACAAATTTTTGTCTAAGTCCAACACTGGATCAAAACAGCAGAACATGATTTACCAAAGACATTATATTCTTAAATTAGAGGGAAGTGATTGGTTGAAAACCCTAACGCTGAATTTAATCCTAACATCTGATTGGTTGAAAGGAAAGCAGTTGCAGGATAATGAAACCTCATCTTGTGCTTCAGTAAACCACACAGAGCTGTATGCACTTCGCCCCACAGTGTTTAATGTGCAGGCTGATAGAAACACCTGTGACCACAGCACAGATGTGATTTCCTCACCTTTCGCTCAGAGAGGCCAGCGGGTTTTCAGTCAGCCTCCCTCTCGATTCTCGCCTGCCATCTGTGGTGCTCTGAGGAAATCAAGAGTGGAGATGTGATGTCGCGATCACACGCCGAGCCACGTGAACACACCATACGCGCACACACATTGATCAAAGCCTCTCACCTTTAACTGGCCGGCCGTGGTGCTGTTGATGGAGTTTTGTTCCTCCTCTGCGCTGTAGGAGGGATGCTGCCACTGGGTAGTGCCCGTGGGCACGTGCCAATAATAGGTGCCAGTGGTGTCACGTATGGTGCGCCATCCTGGCGGCAGATCTGAGTCCAGCTCCAGACTTTGATCATTCCAGATGTTATCTGAAAAGAGAAATGAATCGCCGCATAACATTTTAGACACTGTAATGTGATACTATGCGATACTTGCTTTGTAATCAGCTAAAACAAACAAAGAATAGAATTCTATGGTGTCATGTACTGTTTGCCTTTGGATTTTATATACTGGCTTATCTTCTAACTGGATTAATATATAATTACCATATTATATGAGCTTTCATCCATTTCACATGCATATTCATGAGATGCTGATTTAAGGGAAATGCACACTAATCCTATCTTGTAAATATGCCACACTCAGATTCTCACCCAGTAATCCACAGCCAGCAGCCAGCATTGCACACAAACACGCACATGGGACTCTCCATAGATGTGATGATTTTAATAATGAGCTAGTCAAATTTCCTATCCTCTGACTCCACCTCTAAACCTAACTATCACAGAAAACTTTTGTTATTTTTTAATTTAAAAACGCCATTTGATATGTTTAACACATTTGGCTTAAGTGTTACACATGTAATACAAGTCATAATATACATTTGTGTCCTAATAAACCACATCTGTACATGCCCACACACACACACAAACACACACAAACACACACACACACACATACTTATTTGCGTTTTATCATGATGAGCACTTTCCATTACATTCATTTGTTGGTAAAACATTTTTTACCCCTTAACTCCATGTGTATGACTTATCATTTTGTCTTAATTAATTAATTTTTGTGTATTACTTAATTCCAGCGCCTATAAATATGTTTATTAAGAAATTTCTTTTCTAATGGGATGTGCTAGCTGGTCATCTCTGTCCTTAGAATAGGTCAAAGCAAATCACGGAAACAAACACACTCGTGCACCCACCCAATCTCTGATGCACGTACACCCTGAGGTGGGGTCACTGCGATCAGATCTACTCATTACTGACAGCAGATCAAGCCCTCATCTGGCCACATGTTCCTCAGCCAAAAATGAGGTCAAAACTAAAATCGGCTCTGTGTTATTAGAAAGGGCTGGACTACTGTTCATACCCATTATTGTTTTCTTTCTCGCCCTTTCTGTCTCACACCCATTAATATAACATGTAAAATACTCGCAATAACAAGTGGGTGGGTATTGTGACATGACATAATATTATAAGACAAATATTATAAAGTCAGGGGTTTAAAGATCATGTGGAAGCACAGGAGACAAATTATTGATGTTCTCAGAAAAGGGAGGAACTAAATAGAGAGAACCAAGACTTGATTTGAAAACAGTAAAATGATGTTTTCTTTTATCCTGTTTTATTTCTGCTTTATTTTACTAACAAGCTTTGGCATAAAAAATGGTCTACAAGCGGCGTAAGATTTTTTGACTCACTGTATCATAAAGTTTCCTTTTTAATATTTTAAGTAATTTAAGTAATTATGAAAGGAATGCTGATGTGTTTAGAACTGATATAAAATTTAACACAAACATAAATTAGGTTGATTTTTGATGCATGTTACATTTCTGCATTTGGCATACACCAAATGCAAAGTAAATTACAGTGCATTCAAGATATATTTTATTAGCTGTGTGTTCCCTAAAACCTGTGACGTTAGCATTGCTAGCACCCTGCCCTACCAAGGGAGCTACAAGGCTATACCCTAAAACCACAGAAAAATATGAGGATAGAAACAATATATTTCTTTGAGTAACATTTGCTTAAATGTCAAGCATTTGTGTACTTCAAAGTAATTCAGTCACCCGTTTATGCAGCGACCTGATGAGCCTTAGAAACAGGCATTAGACTGAGCGCAGAACAGCTTGTAGGAAAGGGCAGCTGTGTGTGCTGAATTACATTCGCCTGAATGAATCTCTAGCTTGAGAGAATCCTTTAACACAACGCATCTGTCCACTCTCACGAATAACACAATGCAGGGGGCCTGAGGGGACATTTGGAGAGAACGTAGCACTATCTGTAAACCTGTGTGTGCGTTAAAGAGCCGCAGAACTAGGTCAGTAGTGACACGGGATTGCTGGGCACGGGTGATGAAGTAGCCTCTGAATCACAGTGACGCACAGACGGGCACAGAGAGAGAGAGAGTGAGAGACAGAAAGAGAGAGAGAGAGAGAGAGAATCCAAATGCCCTTTCTATCACTATGACATTTCCCCGAGAGTTTTTATGCGCTGCCTGAAAAGGATTGTTAAAACCAATTAGACTGAAAAACCAGCCAACACTGACTAAGCAAAAAGAACCAGCATGCAAAATATGTCAGACGACAGTCTTTGCTAACATTTAAACCTAAATCTAAGATCAATTAAACCACAACACAACACAAAAACATCACCCAGGAAATAGTCTGCAACATGTACATGTTGGATATAGTACATACTCCAAGTATAGTACATACTTCTTTTTTTGGCTACACAATTGGGTAGATCTATTAAAAGTCTCAACGGCACACAGTCATCAGTAGATTCTGGCTCAATCTAGAGAGCTGCTGACCTAGACATTATTTCTGCTTAAATGCCCAAAATAGAACGCAAAGATTAAATTTTTTTTAAATAAAATGGTTCTGACAGAGTTCTGATTTGGATGAACAATAAACAGACAAACTGAAAAATAAACAGACAAATTCTAACATTCAACATTAATTCTATACATTCTATATGAACAAATTATATCACAAATCCAATTACAATAGCTCAGGGTGGAGTACAAGAGTCACCTGGACTGTGTTTCCTCACATCATCTCTTACTTACATCGGCCCAATGGATTATGGGTGTAAGTGTCTACGTGAGGGTGTGTGTGTCTTTTGACATCCCCAGCGATCAATCATGCCCAGATCGATCCCCTCTATTTTTCTCCTGCCGCCCCTCTCGCCTCCACTCCTGACAGGCTATAATAAGAGGAATGTGTTGCCATGACATTTTTAGTGTTGGGGCTGGCTAGCTGTGCTGTCAGCTGGCTGAAATAAATCACAGACAGAAGAAAGGCTGCAGGAAGAAGAAACTCTAATTCTGGTCACCCAGAAATTATGTCTGTGCTTGGAGCTGACTGCTGGAAGCTATTTTAATAACAGTGCAATGCGTGCTAAAGCACAGACATCTGATTGGTTATTGCTTTGTGTCTCGAGACTGAAAGCATTAAGACATACGTTATGATGAATGGTGCAGCGTGCATGAAGTAATATACTTCAAAAGAGCAAATCTCAAATACAATAAATCCCTGGTGCAGGTTATAAATGGCTGATGCTGGTCTGTGCCGGTTTTAACTTATGTAACTTATGCATATACACTTCTGCTAGTTTATGGCCATGTTGCTTACCAGCATAAAAGCCAGTTTGTCCAACAGAGACGAGTGCAGTTACAGTAAGATATCGCTTTATTTCCTGTAATTGTGGTATCACGACTTTATGCACGTAGGTGACGCTGTAATTATAGCATCATGCACCCACTCTCTGGTTCAAGGCTATGTCACAAGGATGGAGCAATAACTAGAACTGAGGCACGTGGCACGAGTGTGGGGGGGTTGAGGAGAGGATGTTTGTGAATTATTGATGATCCCCTAAGAAAACTTGCACTGGCAGATGAGTCTATAGAAGCTGCTGTAGGGAGAGCGTGTGTTTGGTGTAGAAAGAAAGCAGAATACACTGTTGCGTCCAGGCTGACTAATACTGCATTCCAAATGGCACAGACGCCTTCGCAGGACACTCTGAAGGAAGAACAATCACACCGGTTGTGTTGGGGTGTTTCAAACAGGAGTGACTCACTCTGAAAAGCACACTCTGAAATAGCAAATCTTTCATCAACAAGCCACACAATTCAGATTCACATTGGATTTGGATTCATATTCAAATCCTTTACTTTGAATATGCAAGGTTACTAATTATGTCTGGAAACTGATTCTGGAAAGTTCTGCCAAACAGTTAAAGTGAGTAATAAACACTATTCAACACGCTGTCACTCTCAAGAAAGACCACCAGCTCTTTTATAATAAATGAAAGTTAGAGGAATAGAAAGCGTGGGAAATGTACCACAGACAATCACTTTTTCCCTGATGCACTTGGTGGCTCCAAAACCAATTGTAGACGATGACATCTAAACAGCACCAATGATTTGTCTGAATTAGGCCTCTTACCAGAAAGCTCTCATGTGGCCAATCAGAACTGGCCATTCCCGGTTCCCATGAGTCCACTGAAACTATGGTAATAGAATAACCATTATCACACTAATTGAAGTCAACAGATTTTTATCCTTTATGATAAAACCTCGCTTTCAAAGTAAAAGTGAGCTAAAGTGTGAGGTAATGAAATCTCTGACTGACATAAGAAGAATACAGACAGGCTTAAACAACTAATTATATTAGTATGTATACCTTTGTACAGTTACGAGTTTAATTTCTGAGAGAAACAGTTAAAAATGTAAACCAGATATTGACAAGATATTGTTTCATCTTTGTGTGTGACACTTGTCCAATCAAAAACAAATATGCGAAGTATATAGTGTGAAATCTCAAAACCAAAGATGAAATAATAACCCACAATAAAGTATGAACAGTTTAAAACATGGAACATTATAGCCCAGGATTATATAAACCCAGGGTTAAAAATGACCATTGGGTCAACACATTTAACTATTAAAAGCCTAAATGAGACTATGGGGAGAAAACAAAGATCTAACATAGAGTCCAGGTTTGAACTCTCTTGGGACAAGAGAAAGAGAGGACAAAAAAAGAATTAATAGCAGCTACATATGGAGAAAAATAATCCAAATGGTGTTAAATCAATGACCAGATAATCCCAATGGCGTTATGCCCGTGTGAGATCAGACTAGGAGGATTAAGACTCAGGGTGAATCAAAACATTCATCTGGGACTCAATCCTTAGGCCTTCAGTAAATCAAGAGGCAAGACGCATTTATTTTAACCTCAATAGCCCTTAAGAACACATCCTTGCAAGGAGGCAGGAGGTATTTCAGTCACTGAATGTACAACAAAATTGATTAGGCGGGTCAAATTTGACTTAAATGCAATTGATTCCTGTACATCTGCAGAAGGTCCTGTCTGTTCTTCCATCAGAGAATGCTCGGCAACATCCAGGTGATGCCACTGTATCTAAGAATGCCTTTAATGTCAACAGCTTTGGAGAGGCTATTCGATCATTCACTCGTACAGAGACAAAACTCATACACACTCTCTCACATACCATGTCCTCTCTGCGTTTAACAGATGTTATTTTAAGAGCAATGACGTCGAGAGGACGCAGTAAGGTTGCTATCTGTGTTCCAAAAGCTGTTTTCAACTGAGTTTAAAGAACATCAGTACCTGGGGGCAATGTGATTGCATCATTATCCACCACTGGCAAAAATTAAGAAGCTGGGAAGTGTGCATTAACTTTGGCACACCCGAATACAAGCCACCTGTGTAACGTCCTAACAATTTTCAATCTTACAAGGTCAGGTGGGTTAATAATCAGAATGCTTAATAAACATAACATATTCTTGGTTGAAACTCTTTGTATATAAGTAACCATTATAAACTGTGCCAAAACTATATCAATGTCAAGCTATGACACACAAACTTACAATGTGGAGGAGTTTATCTGACGCGTAATCTCATGTGGGCAAATTATGTTCCTGTGTTTCCATAATCTAATCCTTCAACAGATGCATAATCCCACCAAACCCCGCAGGTAATGATGATTTAAATATATGCCTGGCCCTCTGGGAATAAAGACCGTCAACAATATCAACAGGCAAACCACTCAACTTTTTTGTGTTATTTTGAGTGTGAAAATCAACACTGAATCGATGCCAAATGGGCTCGTTGTAAATAATTGTAACAATACCAGGGGCATTGACTAAAAGCCTAAAAGAATTAAGACTTTAAACAGGTGCTATACGAGTCAGTCGGGCAGGTCTAGTATGACACAGCACCTGTATTTAAAGTCCACTAGAAAGTCAGCAGCGGAGCATGTGAACTACAGACTGTGATTCATTCAAGCCTGTAGATGAACGGAAACTCCTCCGCCAATCCAAACGCCTCCAGTTCGCACACTATAGCGACCCAAACTAGAGCTACACAAAGACATGTAGAAGATGGACAGAGATTAGGGAAAAGACCAGATGTATCTGTGTACCTACCGTCATAGTTGACGATGATGATGGCAAGCATGTAATCCTTGCCCAGCATGGTGTCTTCAGGAAAGCCTCCTGAGGTTAACTCAGATACATTCCAGTTCGAAATGTCCCAACACCATCGACACACTCTGCAGCACACACACACAGCAGACCACCACACTCAGCGCCGAACAGGCAGGGATACAACTCGCATACCAAGGGGATTAAAACCTGCTCCTCTTTTTCTCTGTCTTTCAATCTCCGCTATACTGCACTGCCAGGTAATTTCACCGCTGTCTGAGTAAAGCCATTCAAATCAATCTCCTCCTTCTCTCATCGCTTGCTGTAAGACCATGTTCTTATTTTCTGTCTTTACGTCTGGCTGATAGTGATGCTATTTATGCGATCAATTCTCTCTCCCTCTTTCTCTGTCACTGTCTGTCTCTCTCTCTCTCTCTCTGTGGATTCTGTAATTCAGTAATGCCTGCAGTTATCACAACACCCCCTCCCCACCCCTCAGCTCATGGTGGTGCCTTAAGGATGGCTGAGAATATAGTTGATGAAAGCAAATTGCTAAAAGGAAACAAAATGCCAACTATATATACAATAATGCATGCATAAAGATTGTAAACATACAGTATACATAAAGCATTACACAGTCAGTGTACAGGGCAATGGGATTTTTGTAAATTATGCAAATCGGGCACTAGTAATGACGTGTTTCTCAGTAGAATTAGTGTCTCCAATCTGTTCCACACAATGTGCCTTCTGTTCCAAGGCAGAAAATATCCATCTGTGCGTGAAGAAGCTCTATTTGTGAAGCTCGTGGTTTTACTGCTACTAAATAACATGGATCAGCATTCGCTTTTGGAGGAGAATTATTCAAATGCATTGCCATAGCTTTATTATACTTCGTAAAATATTTCTGGGAATCATTCGTAAGAATTTCGAGCTTCGAGTAAGATTATCTAACTAATTGTACAGAAAAGTTAAGGCACATAAAAACACAAATTTAATAAGACTCAAGAAATGTTTGTGGTAAAGATGTTTGCATGTTTAATGGTCTGTGGTTTGCGTTGTGTTGGTCCACCTTAATTCCTCCCGTCATGAAGCCAAGCAAAGTCCGTCATCGTCCAGCTTCCGTTTGCATCATCTCTCGGGTTGCTGTGGCAACGACTT
>JAZGTI010004914.1:0-26751 GCA_036877585.1 Botia kubotai
CACACACACACACACCCTATGTGCACACAAATGTGTGCACACTCATTTAAATGCAAATACAATTTCAGGCCCTGCTAGAAAATCCTGTTTAAAAATACTTTTTTAAACAGCAAAACATTTGTCTAGTTTAAGGTGGTCAAGCTGTTTTCTGAAACATGATAGCTGATCCTCTAGGTTATTGGTCTACTAGCTGGACTAACTAATAGCCGGGTTAGTCCAGCTGTAAAGCAGCAACAGATTATGTTTCAAAAGGCAGAATTTTCAAGCAGGGCTCACACACAGCAAACAAACCCCTCTTCCTGCACAAGACGTTCTGCTGTGTTATCTCCAGCAGTGTGTGACAGCTGTTTCCTCTCTGTGGTGTTTTGACTTGTGGGGCAGCGTATGAGTTTCTGATCAATTCTGGGATTATGGTGGTTTTTCAGGATTAGGGGAAATGTTTGCGTGTGTATATCGAGTGTGAATTTGACTTCAGAAGTTTTAAAGGAGGGCATTTTCTGAGGGCAAAATGACACCGCTCACTCCGCGGCTTATACGCCCAGATGCAAATAAGATAAAACAGGTTTCCATGGTGATAGAAAGAACGATCACTCAACACACACACAGTTGCTTCTGTCTGTGCTTTATCATGTGATCCCACATTGAAACCATAAACACACACACGTAAGCCGCCTAACGCAGTATTTTGCATGCGTGTCACTCTCTGTTCTTCAATTGGTCTTGCACTGTGACACACACAGAGCATACGTTAACTTCTGACCCAGAATGCATTGCGGTGAGCCACATTGGCTGGTGACCCATGTGTGAGTTCCTGTCTCACTGTCAGTGGAGATACAGCTCTTGCACTGCACGCGGGTAAGAACTAAACGCCAGCAGGTTCATATGTGCACATATACTAAATATATGCTTCATACTGCATACTTACTACTGTTACTCCAATAATTTATGATTTGTTTTATTGTTGTGAAATATGACTGTGCTTGTGTTATGAGCTATTTTGTATCAGAAAAGCTAACATCACTTTGAAATGTAGACTCCTGGATTTGGTCATTTTAATCTTCGGTAATTGTCTGATGACCAAATTTAGATTTTTTAACTGATCATGTACTGGAAATTGAAAACGCTGTGCAGAAATGAGTATTTCACTTGTTCACTTTAATGATTAAAAATAATTGTAATTAGTTGGGTTATATATAAACATGCATATACACTGTAAACGCTCTTGTTAAACTTATATGTACAAATGAATACAGTAGTTATGGCTGTTGTTTTGGTACAGTTTCTGTCTCTTTGTCTTGTGAACATGCAGGTTTCTAATACGCAAATCATTTTCATGCTGTTTGCAATGCATATTTTTTGCCACTTCGTGAGGTGTTGAGTAGTGTAGAGAAAACAAATAATTTCTGGACAGTTTGCTCTGCAGTCAGAAGAGGTATTTATGTGATGTTGACTGGTTGGGGTTTTGTTTACTGCGGTACGTCTGTAGCTGGTGGTAATATTTGGCGGGAGGGTGCGAACAGTCGTTCTGTTTAGTCATTGTGTGCTGTACTTAATTTTCCTGTTTCTCTCAACAAGCTGAAGCAAAAAGCTTCTTTCTCAATACGCTTTAGGTCAAACAGTATTCAGCTTTGTTTTTTGCAAAGCCATTTTCCAAAAGAGGATGTTTGCGAATGGAGAACTTCTCTCTGTTACTCATAAACTTCCTGTTATGCCCCATTTTGAATAAAAGATCAGCGAGTGAGAGAGGTTTAGTTTCCTAAATTAGCATCTGCATAGATCAGGCAAAAATTGTGTTTTCAAAAAACAGGTTTGTTTAGATTAGAAGGCAAAAAGTTTTATAGTGTTTAAGATCTTGCTACAAATATGGCTTTTATTATCTAACCAAAGCCCCACTGTTTATTTAGTTTTCCTAAGATTTGGGATTTGAAAAGTGGTTTAATGAATAACTCATCCCAGCTGAAGTGCATCTTATGAGGGAAGGAAAGCTGTTCTTTTGGAAATTTTCCTTTCATACATGTGATAGGGGGACCCGAGTTATTTAGTAAGTTACCCGAGCCAGTTAGTAACCACCTACTGTAGAACACCTTTGTGATGACCTGGCAATGCCCTAGCAACCACACACACACACACCAAGTGGGTTAACACGCTGATCCATCAAAAATGTAGAATTATAGTTCTCAATGTTTATGTAGAACTAAATAATGAGGCCCACAAATACTAAAGCACGTGGTCATCATCAGAGTGTGTGCAGAGGGAATCCATCCAGTAAATTCTGCTGGATCTTGACTCAGCTGTGAGTGTATTGTGATGTGGGGCAGAGCTGGAGGCGGTGAGTTGTGGTAACTCGGAGCCTAATGCGCTGAATGCCTTTCATAAATCAGTGAGGTAGGGCAGCACAATGCTGCTTCTGTCAGGACCATTTGAAACATCGCTGGTGAGTTTCAGCACAACAGACGGCCGCGTCCAGCCCTGAACCCTCACAGATCACAGCTGCCATCTTTCAGGTGATCGCTAAAGCCATGAAGGCAGGATGCTTCCTTTCAACATTTGAACCTTCTAAAAAATAGCAGTATATTCACCAAAGCAGGTATTTTATAATTCTTTCGTTAGATGATTTAGCGTTGGGTAATGTAATAAAATATAAAAGGACAGTGAGAGGTTGTGGATTCCAGCGTTCCCAGCATTTGTCAGTGTTTAGACTTACTAGTGAAAATATTCTCTAACCCAGCAAGAGTTCACATACAGCAGCCAGCACAATTTACAGCATCCTGACACATACTGATACTCAGTCGACAAAGAGAGAGAGAGGGAGAGAGGTGGAGGGGCATAGCCATCGAACACTACAATGGAAAATTTCTGCCTCTTTCATTGTGTATATTAACCCTTCCGTTAGTGCAGATGGGAGAGCTAAGAAAGGAATCAAGGGACGTCGAGTAGTAATCCACAGAGAAATGGTTGATAAAGGTGTGAACTGTTGTCTTTGTCAGCGCATGTTTTTCATTTCCTGTTCAGACGGCAAACTTCCTGTCTCTGCTCCGTGTTCAGGTGTGACTTTCTTATTTTGCATTCAAAATAACTTTGTGTTATCTTTCTTCTGTTGTCTGTTCACAAAAGCCACACGAGTAATTCTAAGATCTCCAGTGTGTTTTTAACCCAATCAGAGAAAGTTATCTTCATGTCCACTTTCACTTCACAGATTCCCAATCACATCACTCCTGTTCAGGAATCCAGAGGTGGTTCTGTTTTATTTTTTACAAATACTGGCACCAAATGATTGTCATCTGTGGAAATAGATCATTTGAATCAGAACAGGAACTAGAATAATACAATTCTGTATGATTCCCTATACTGTTATTTGAACTTATATACTGTAGTTATTTACACAGTCACGCCCAATCGCATTGACTTTACACAACCGCGTCCATTCACCCATAAACTACCTTTGACCTCTTTATTGAGAAACAATTTCTAGTTGCATATGGATAAGTGTTAAAGTGAGAGAGAGAGAGAGAGAGAGAGAGAGGGGCATATTGAATGCAGCAGTGAGTTCTTGTGTGTTTGCTGATCATGTGTGTGTCTACATGTCTGTTTGGTGAGTCAGTGGATTAGGTGGAGAGGACAAAAAACGGAAGAATTCAGATGTTATGAAGCAGCCAGCAGCTACATAAATCATTTGAATCCAGTCAGCTCTGGCTTTAACTGACTTCTCTTTTCTTCATAATACGTCGACAGCTTAGACAGCGTTACAGAATTGAATTTTGGTGCATGTTTACTGTAACCTTTACACCCATTTATATATAATAAGCAGATTTTACCACACGTGTACAAATGAATCACATTAGATGCATCACATGGGGACCTTTTCGTTTCTTATCGTCAATATTAAGGGGACGTCATATTTGCTAAGACAACTTGCCTGTTTTGTTTATCATTAAAATGATTACTGTTTTTAACAGTGCATCAGTTTCCCACAGATACGCACACTGTGTGCATGAACGCATGTGTCTGCTTGTTTGCACACACACACCCATTCAGAGAGAAATGTGTAAACTGGGAGGATGCTAAACTTGCCCCATTTTTAAAACTTCAGTGAGAGCAGTCGGCCATTTTAACAGTCTGCTAATAGATTTCCATTTGTCATACACAGACAGAGAGAGAGAGAGAAAGAGAGAGTGTTTAGTGTTTCAGTGGAAAGTATGAACCTTTCTTTTGCAGTGTGACTGCAACTGGTACTGCCACTTCCATCACTTGTAATACTATTAACTTTCAAGAAAAATGAGGGTATGAAAACGTGGAAAGGAAAAGCGTAGAACTAAGACATATTTTGCCCATGTGTGAATGAACTGGTCAGTTGTGGTCAGAAATGAGGAGAGAGAAAGAGTGTGTGTGCGTCTGCTCATTAATATAAAGCAGAGTGGAACTCTTGTCTTGGTCTTAAACTTGAGCTACATATCTTATCATGTGTTTATCACCTATGAAAGATCATCTGAACAGTCTTGATACCTGCCACACTGGAGCTGATATCCTAAATTAATTTGCGCTGGGTGGTAGTAGGAGATAAATGATATTAGATTAATTGTTTTGTTGCTGTTTAATGAGGCACACACACACCACGCTGCTGTCTAGACAGACATTGTTTTGTGCAGTTCATTGATACGATTTCAACAGTTTATTTTTTTACATTTAAGTCATTATATTGTAACAAAGATGTTGGAGCCATAGCTTGGTGGTTAGGTTATGAGTTCTGGTTCTGAATGTTGAGCTATGGTTTGTGTTTGGCCGGCAACATCTCTCTCTTCTATTATCTATAATAAGAGGCAAAAACTCTCTGAAGAGGAAACTTTAATGAGGGAAACAGAGTGAACAACAAAGATTTTATGTTTTGTGTTTTGCACATAAGCACAAAAAGCTCCAATAATCTTTTTTATTGTTATTATAATTATTGGGTTGTGAGGTGTGAGAAACCGAGTCATTTTCCAGTAGTCTGATATAGTCATAACCACAGTCATTGCTGAGAGAGGCTCAAATATGCCATAAATGCAATGAACTATTTCTCACAGTATAATGAATTGATATCACAGATTCCATGTTTTTATTGTCCTGGAGGAAAATGTTTCGTAGTTTAGAGGACAACTAAACTCCTGCAAATGTGGGAGTTTGTTAGTATGAATTTCAGTAAAATATGTGCACACAGAACTGACACAATTATGTTCTTTTTGTGTCATTTATAATTAGTTCATGGGGTGAATATTTTACTATTTTGCAGCATTTCGTTCAGTCTTAAAGCTGCAATCTGTAACTTTCGCCTCTCTACCGCCATCTCTGCTTGAAACTTGTTACTGCAGGTTACTTCGCATACTTTTAATTCTGTACGTTGAAGTCAAATGAGGCCAAACTGGCTTTTCCTGGAAAGTCAGACCTGACAGATAAAATTATAAATCATTATTATAAACTTACCGTTGTGAATGAGGGCAACATAAGGAGGCTGTTTTGAACGCTGATCTGGTACTGGACTCAATAACTGATTTTTGTTCATTTTTAACCAGAAGAAGTTTGCAGAAAATTGAAGCTTTAGGTGCCTGAAATGTCCATGAATACACTCATATGTCATATTAGAAAACTTCACAGAAATGTCAGTCGTTGTAACATACACATTTCTGTTATAATTAGGCCTCAAACGTTGCATCTCGTTTTATGGGATCTTTAAAATAAATTGGCCAATGTGTGATGGATTTAGTACGGATGAAACATTTACTAACAGTGTATGTAATAAATAGGGTGTCGTAAAAACATATTCTGCCTGTGATGATTCTCTAAACGGATTATGGGGTAAATATTTCACTGACTCACATACTCACATACTGTGAGGGGTAAACCCTTCCTTTCTAGCTGCAGATAATGCTGCACAATGCACCAGGTGAACACAAACACCCAGCTGTGTGTGTGTGTGTGTGTGTCTCACTGCAGTCTGGTGTTGAAGGCAGACAGACTCTCGGGAAAAGCACGATGTAATCTCACAGGCACATTCGTTTTCTTTTTCTTTACCTCCCTTTCCTTCCTTTTCCTCCCTCCCCTTCTCAGTTTCTTCATTTCCTTCTCTCTCTCTCTCTCTCTCTCAGCAGTGAGGAACTTAGAGCAGCAGCACTTCCTGGTTGTGTTGGTGGGTGGTACCAGTGCGTGTGATTGGCGCTTGAGTTTCGTGCTCTGCGCAGTGCTGCTGTTTCTGCCTGCACACTCTCTTGCAGACACACACACACACCTCACACAGTGGCGCAACCAGAAGCCACACACACAGCTCTCTTTCTTTCTGCCTCTCTCTCTCGCACTCTCTCTCTCTCTTCTTTGAGAATGGTCCACCCGGTGCCTGGGGCTCTGCTGTCGCGGCCTGCCGCCCACATTTGAGCTCACACACACACACACACACACACAGTGAAACGGACTCATTATTAATCATGATGTGAGAGGTAAGACTCGCCTTTTCTTCTAAAGTCACAGCAGCTGTGGATTTCTCCAGTGTGTCTGCAGTAATGCAGCAGTTTGTTTGCATTTCTTTATGATGCTGTGGGGGTGGTTTAGCATGTGTGGGTTGCCTTTGATGTTACCGGGTGCGTTGTGCGGTTAACTGCAGTTTGTTATGTCTAGGCAGTCCTCAAACAGTCGCGCAGCACAGCGGGAAAACTCTGCAGCCCGCGCTGACGTTTCTTCCTCGTCTGTGTCGTTCTAAAAAGTTCTTGTCCTTGTATGTGCCTATGTGTGATTGCTTCTGCATATGTGTGTGTCTGCCAGAAACTGCCTCGCACAGGTACCCCCTCTACCCCCCTCAACCGACTACTAGTTTAGATAGTGGCACCCTGCGGTTGGTTAACTGTTAAACCCAAAAGCACTTCTCCTTTTCAAAGCCCCCTCATGGTCTCACTTCCTGTTTGTTTAATGTGCGCACCAGTGTGTGTGCGCTTGATTTTTTGCATATGCTGTTAGATCTCTGTCGTAAGAGCAGAGCTCCCGCCCCCCGCATGTAAATTACGTGTGACATGCTTAACTGCTGTTTCCTAATATGGCTCGTGCAAGATTTCAGAGCAGTAGGACCCAGTCAGGCACACTGGGACTGCACAGGGGCGTGTGAGACAGCGTAACTGTCTGCCAGAGAAAAGCACAGGAGGGAGAGAGATGTTGACGCAGGTTTTCACTTCTGTCCGAGTGCGTCACTCCTCCATTCAGTCATGTAAGTAAACGCTGAACGCTCTCTCACTGCAGAGAGAAACATATGGATTCAGGTCTGGTCATCGGCTGCACACAGAGGAATGCGTTCTGCATTTCCTGCTCGTTAGGAGCACAGAAACATGTAAGAAACTAGATTGTTAAACAGGTTATGTAGAGTTGTAGGGTTATTGGTTATTGTTTTACCAGCTCTGATATGCTACAGATTTTTGTGATTTCTGGGAAATCAATAGAGATTAGAGAGTGTCGTCACATTTTATGCGTCTTCAAAAATTCAGTAGTAAGTGTGGATTGGTGGCGTGTTATTAAATTGTTTTGTGTTGTTTGAACAGTACAGACTGTATTGGTCTGTCAGGGTGGTCTGGGGCAAACAAAACTCTTGGGGTGTTGTTGCTGGCGTGCTGTAGGCATGAAAGTAATTTTTATCTGTGTCAGGACAATGAGCACATGGAAGACAATTCACTTCACATTATAATTCACTTCTAATTTGTTTCTGTTCCCATTAGCTCTACATTTTACACTTCTTGCATAAACGATCTTATCAGCAGGTTTCTGACTTTAGTTTGCAGGCATTTTAAGTGTACACAAACATTAGGTGGACTGTTCCGTTAGTCGTCCACGACTAATTCACAGTTTGTTGTAACTGAAAAGTTAAAATGATTTCCTGTAAATTCACAGTTAAATACAATCCCATATGTTAGCTGTATAATGAGTGTTAGGATGACAAATGTGTTGCACCTGCGTTACGTATCGCAGTAGCACATCTGGTCGTTCAAACCATCTCTGATCTCTTCATGACTGCGTCCTCGTGCCGTCTCATACAGTTTTATCCTTCTTCTTATCTTTATGCTTTGCTGTATTTCTGTCCTCACATCCTAGTGTGCTGTTTGCCAAGGGGTGTGTTTGCATATTTGTTTTTGCTTGTGACTGATCTGTACCGTCTTCATTGTCAGTAACTAAATATGTCTTGAGTCATTGAGATGTTTTTGTCTTTAACATCTAGAGGGCGTCCTAGAAAAACTACATTGACATTTTGGTTATGTATTTGGCAGACGCTTTTGTCCAAAGTGACTTTCAGTGCATGTATTCAAGCTGTATTTTGTCAGTATGTGCAGTCCATGGAAATGTAGCCTTGCTGTTATGCTTAAAATACTAATGCATTGATTGCATACTTGTTTAGCTAGTCCTGCAATTTTGATAAATAATACAGAATTTGTTGACCTTTGAGGTTTGGACAGATCTGCAAACAACATCTGTGGATTGATACATTGTGCTTTTTGCTGAGTTACTGGGTAGGAGGGCTTCAGCTTGAAGCTTTGTACTGTGTAACCATGGTGATGATACTATTTTCAACCCTTTCCAACATGGCAATCATCACCTACACACATCTGAGTCAAAGCATGTAATGCTGCGTCTTAGATTATCATCTCTGTGGCCCGCACACCTTTCTGATCAGACACTCCACCCTGCTAAGTCCACTTCATATATTCATGCTGAAAGAGCTGATCTGGGGTCAGCCGAACTCAAAGCAGTTATAATTTATATTACTGAGTGTTCACATGTTGGCTGATTCTAGATCAGAAGCGTTTGGTTTGGTCTGTTGGATTATGTAGCTACATCATAAAGATGATTGATTCTGTTAATAATGATATAGGATGTACCAAAGTATTGGTTTCTGGCACCAGTACATAGATGTTTGAGAGAACTTTTAGAGAACATTAGCCAACAGTCTGTGAATGTTCCCTGTTAGCTGGGTTGTTGCTTGTTTGTTTTGTTAATATGATTCAGTAAAAAGGCTCAAACACTGATTAATATGAATATGCTACATATTTTAAAAGTCATAGAACTGTTTGTTTTTGTTTATTAAACACCAAAGAAGGTGATTTTTTTTTGCCCACTTTTGTCCCCACTAAAAATGCGTATGGAACTATAAAATGATTAAAAAGTATCATAAAAGTGGTACAGATATAATAACAAAGTTAATTTGTTCCTAAAACTATAACATACCTTTCAAATATTCAGTGTTTGTGTTTCTTGGAAGTCACAGGTTTGGAACAATATGAGTAAATAATCACAGAGTTGTAATTTTTGGGTGAACTACCCCTTTAATATCCCATTCATGTGCATCATTGAAATAGTTTCCATTTCTTAAAAGAGAACATAACATCCAGTTCTCCTCCCAGTGGCAAAAATGCTTGACTTTATAATGGGCTTTGATTGGCATGCCTCCAGACAGTTCCCATTCTCTCTCTCTCTCTCTCTCGCCCTTACTCACTCGCTGTCGTTCTTATTTTCTCTCCTTCTTTGACCTTGCAGGAACTTCTAAAAATGTTGTTATTGCACTGCAAGGCATTGTGGGAGATAGACGGTGATGTAATAGCAAATCATTTAATAAACGAATGAGCAAAACTACAGAAATGCCAAAAGACAAAGATGTAGAAACAGAACACTCCTCAACATGACTTTAACAGTAGCTTTATTATAACATTAATGTTAAAACAGTAACACTATTTTTTATTTCTCGGTAAAGACAGATAACGCCGATGTGTTTAATGCGGGATCAGAATCATGCTGTGGGGTTCATCGTGTCGTTGTGATGGTGTGATTGCTCTTACGTCACTTCCCAAAGTCTGTTTTCAGGATCCAGCGTACCTCCACTCTCAGAGTCTTATCACTAAATGTTTCATAAACGGGTCTGTTCTGTGTGTGCATTTGTGTGTGTTTGTTGGTTATAGTTGGTTTATTTATAGTGTAGTTAAGCAAGGGTGTTTGAGTTACGATGGCAACTATATTTTTCCAAGAGTTACTGTTACTGCTATAAAATAATAAAGAACTTCTAATTGTTTACAATTTTTTAACCTGGCCCTAGTTATGAAGGGCTGCTTTGTATGTGTTGTGTGTGTGCGTGTGTTTGTACAAGACGGAACTCTGTGTGTCAGTGAGAAGAAGGTGTGTGTGTTTGTCTAGGAATGTGTGTGACAATGTTTTATTTTCTTGGACTGACAGTATTTTGCAGACTTCACTGCATGTCTGGCATTTTTAGGGGCGTGATGGATTTATGCAGCTGGTGAGAGTCTAATGGAGAAGTAGTGAGAAAGACAGGATGAGGAGTGTGAGACAGAGAGGTAGAGATAACCCTGGAGGAAAATGGGATATGTCCCAGTTCACATACCGTCTGCCCTAGTATGCAAAATTAGAATTAGTGAGCTGATAACAGAATGAGGAACAGAATTCACAGATTGTACATTGAATGTGCATCAATGCATGTCTCTCAAGCTAATATTACGATACATATTACTAATTACTTCCATCTTATGTTATGTTATGTTATGTATTATTTTGACTGTACACAAATACTGTAGCATATGTCTGGAAACTGAAGTGCACTTTAAGCTTATTCTGCTCTCTCTCTCTCTCTCTCTCTCATTGCAGGTGGGTACTGAGTATTGCGCCCTCTCTTGCGTCTGCCGCCGCTTGGACTTGCTTATAGTACCGGCCACAGCTTCCTGCCTGCTTGCTGCCCCACATCAGTTAAAGACTCCGTGCACGACCCTAATCGACCCCAGCCTCTCGCTCACACTCAAACAGACAGAGCTGAAGTGTGCAAATCGAATCAGCCAACCAGAGCCTAAAGAGTTGTGCTTTTGGATCAGTTACTTCAGTTCCCTTTTTCCTAATAACAGCGTTTTATTTGCCACGTCCTGGCACGCATCTCAGAGGAAAGAGCAGCTTAATGATCTAAAACGAGAGGAACATTCCTGGAAGGACAAACGGAAGTTCTGCTTTTGACACACACACACACACAAGCACACACTCAGAGTACGTTGGGATTTTGGGGGAAGATCATCTGCCACTAAAGCATCGACATGGCGATGAATGTGGCTCACATGCGGGACACAAAATGGCTGACGCTGGAGGTGTGTCGAGAGTTTCAGAGGGGAACGTGTGCTCGCTCCGACGCTGAGTGCAAATTCGCTCACCCCGCCAAGAGCTGCCAGGTGGAGAACGGGCGAGTCATCGCTTGCTTTGATTCACTGAAGGTAAGAAACATACGCCTGACTCGGCCTTTTACTGTTGTGTACACAGCCGGCTTGTAACATGAACACACACACAAAACCTCCAGCACAGCCAAAGTGAAGAAACGCTTTATCAGCAAAACATTTCAAAAACTAAACAGGTAAAACTCCTCCTCCCTCCCTCTCTCTCTCTCTCTCTCTCTCTCTTCACTGGATTCTGGGTCATAGTTCATCAGCCATTTGGCAAATCAACAAGCTGTTTCAAAACCTGGTGACCTGCCTGGGGTCATTTCAAACATTTGACTTGTGAGGTCTCCAAAAAGCTGCGTGCATAGACAGAATAGTAGTTTTAGAAACATTTTTAATCGAACATTTGTTGAACGTGTCCATGCCCCTATAAAGCCCAATATTATGGACTAGCTCATTACGTTGAGAATATCTCCAGCTGAATGTTAAAATGTATGATGAGCCAAAATGGCATCTAGATAGTCAGCTTGCTAGGTTTTGAAACACAGCCACAGTGTCTCTACAGATTTGCATAGTAATTGTAACACTTACGTGTAAATTCATGGGATTATTTACGGTCTATACTTGCGACCGTTTGGTTTTGTATTACTTTTCACAGTTTGCAGTAGTGAGAAGTGCTCATATTTAAAGGGAACATTCTCAGAACTGTTTCCAGGCATCTGGCTGGTATTAGCAAATGGCGCAGATAGTTTCATCAATGTGGGACACGGCAAACAATCACTTTCTTACATTCAGGTTGATTTCAGATGTGCTTCTGCTTTTCAGAGAACTAACTGTACGTGATGGACCAGTTTGTTCATATCTGGGCGTCTCAAAATGACTGCCATTCACTAAACTACACTTACAGCTGACTATAATGCTTTGTGCTGCATTCTGTACAGTATACATTTTTGCTTTTTGTGGAATTTTTCATCTAGTGCAAATATTTATAAAGTTTTACTAGTTTACTCATTTTACTTTCAAATAGTTCTTTTACAAGCATGAAAATAAGCTTGGTTAGTTTCCATATGATCTGCCCTTATAAATGGGCCAGTCTTCTGCATCAGAATGACACAACCGAACCTTGTGCCATACATTTCCTTCTTCCTGCTTTGGATGCCAACACGAGCGTTCCAAATATGGTATTAAAGCTGATGTCTGTGAATGAACTGCTGTAAAGCAGGAGAATTTATATATGAGAATTTCATTAGCGGTCGTAGTTTACATTCGACAAATGGAAGGGCTTCATCACCATGGCGACACACTGATTCTGTTAATGTGCTTGTTTTTGAGGTTGTGAGCTTTCTATACAGACACCTATAGGCGTGTACGTAGTACCACCCAAACACAGTTTTTTGGGTTACACATGCCAATGGAGAAATTATATTATTACTGCTAGTCAGTAATAATCGAAAAAAATTAACTAATTAACTAATCTCAGAGCATCAGAAGCTGTATTAGTATTACAGAACTACAAACATCTCTAGACACATTCAAATCCTGAAGTGTCAGAGGACAGGAGGAAAAATTATCTTCTGCCATGATGTGTCAGAACACACTGAATCTCTTCGGTTTGGACAAGAGTCGCTGAGGTCTCGTGTGTCTGATGCTTCTGTTTCTGTTTTCAGCGGTTGCCCATCTGGTGTGTGGGTTGAACCCTGAGATCTTAATGGAGTTAAATGACAGTTTGGAGATTTCACATTCACAATCATGTTTGTTCACAAATAATATTTGTGTTGAAAATTTGAATAACTTTAAAGAAACTTTTACATTTAAAGAAATAAACAGACTGAGAGAGAGAGAGAATCATAAATTGGCAGATTCTAGCAGGTGACATCCCTCCATCAGTAAAGAGTGTGTGCACTGCCTAGCAAAGACAAATATGATTTTTAAAACTTTCCGCTGCATAGATTTATGCATATGCTGTTTTGACGTTTATTGAGAAGAAACTGATGTGTAAGAACAAGATATTTTTACACTTAAATTATTAGTGGTGAACACATTTGTCATTTTGACTTACACAGTTACTTGTGTATGATATGATGTATAAAGTATTATGTGGTCGTAGTCGCGGTGTGATGGTTAGCACACTGAGCTATGGGGCTCATGCCGGGCTATGTGATTTTAAGTTTGGCACGTAACATATATAGTTGTGGAAGCATTTAAAAGAGTATTTAAATATCTTACAATATGTAAGTGAGGTTGATCTTAAAAGATTGAGAATTTCAGAAAAGATGTGAAAAATAATCTGATGACATATATGTAACATCTGTTCAGACTGAGAGCCACTGTGAGGTTGTGTATGTTTAGCGTCCAGCAAGTTAATTATGTAAAAAAGAAATGTACTGAATTATTAAAATGTCTAAATATGCTAAAATATTACAAACATCAGTTTTCAGTTTAGTGGATGTTATTATGTATTATCTGAACTTATCAAAACACTGTGTGTGTGTGTGTGTGTGAGACCACATCCTTCAGAGCAGTAGGGACTTTGTAATTTTCCATCTATTTTTACGTGGCAGGAGAACAGCAAACACACACACACACACACACACACACACACAGTCTGACTCAGACTGACAGGTTTGAGGCTAAATCTCAGGTCTGCTGGGAAACTCTGGCACAGTTCAGGTGTTCCCCACAGAAAATCCCTCAACACAGAAATCTACATGACAACATTGTTGTTCATGACTACAAACTAACCCTGAACCACACCTTAACTGCTCCCCTGCAGGAAAGCAATTTAGTTTTGTATGGTTTGCCCAGTTACTGGGTTTAGCCTGTTAGGGTATTTTCTTGCTTTGTTTTTTTAAGTTGGGTAGTTAATGTGTTCCCCAGCCTTGGGTTAGTGGCTGGATCACGCCTGTGAGCAGAACCCTGTGAATACATTCAGATGACCTCGTGTGTTTGTGTGTGAGAGAGCAGAACCCTCTGAAGAAATTGTTTCAGTGCAGATGTGAACAGAAGAACATTGTCTAAACACCCGTGTGTGTGTGTGTGTGTGACAGCTCTCTTGGCCATGTTAGATTGTGCTGCCTAGATGAGAAGCACACTGTGAGGCTGCTGACGCTGTCTGCCACACACACACACTGCTCAGCTTTATCTGTCATGCATCCATCTGACAGTATGATAGATCTGTGTGCATATAAATAACACCAGACTGAGAGAGAAAGAGAGGGATAGAGAAAGAGAGCGAGAGAGAGGAAAATGAGAACAAACGAAGTAAATAAAACTGACAGAAAAGGAGAACTCTAATATAAAGGAAAAGTAAGATAGATAGAGAGAGAGAGAGAGAGAGAGAGAGAGGAACAGCTATGAATTGAATTTGGTGTTGTTTTACACTTTTGCTCCAAGCGTAATGGAAGACCATAGAGTGGAAAAGTGTCTTGTGAACGAAGCTGACGTGGGTGAGAGATGTTTGAGCCGACCGGCCAGTTTCTTCATCTCTAATGAGAAACAGACCAACCGTATGACTCACAGATCCAAGATGGCCACTCTGATAGTTTAAATAGAGAGAAAAAAGAGGATCAAGTTTAGGTCAGGACAGCAAGTAGCTACAGGGCCATTTGAAGAAGTCAGCTTTTAAAAAACACACATTGTCTTGAGGCCAAACAACAACTGAAACATCAACACGCGCTAAAGGCATGACATCAGTGTGACATCATTCACTTTTTACTGATTTAGGCATGATTCTTGCTTACCCTAAGGATTTTATGAATGAAAATAATATATTCACAGTCTGACTTTTTGGTCTGTTATTGCCTGTTGAATATTGGCTCTCGTCACATCTGTTTCTTCAAATCTGTACAAATGCGTCTCACTGCCTGTTGTTCTGAAAAGCTCACAAGGTTCATTGTGAATGTTTCATGTTGTGTTTTCTATGTGTGTCACTGCATTAGGAGAACAGCTCACAGACTAATGATTAGCGCAGGCAGACGATGGCCTTTTTAGGATGATATTATTAGAACAGCTATCACATGACATGCATCTGAAAGACACACTTAAACACACACATACAGGCACACAAAGCCAACGACACAACTACCAAATGTTGTCATCTCTTCTGTATCGTATGTAGGATATATTTGCGCATCATGCAAAGCACAAGCAGTCAGCAACGGCTGCTCCTGCTTTGGTTTCCTGTAGCACATTTACACGGGTGTTTTGTGTGTCATGTGTGTTGCCATATTGTTTATTTTAAAACAGATGAAATGTTAAGCTTTTGTCACACTGCTGTCAGACTCAAGGTTAAACAACAATGCACACCTTTTACAATAGTTTACCATCAGAATCCCCTCAATGTTGCGTTCTGTAACCTCTGCCTCTATCACCATCTCAAAACTGCAGGTCACTTTACATACTTTATGTGTGTCGAAATCAAATGAAGCTAAACTCACTCTTACTGGCAAATTGAACCCGACAGCTCACATTATAAATCACTATTATGAGCATACCATTGTGAATCGTGGCAAGGAAAGCGTTTTAAACACTGATCTGTGTTTTCTCAGTAACTGTTTTTTGTTTATTTTGAACAAAGAAGTTACAGATTGCAGCTTTAATGTGCAAGTAAGAATGTTAACCTAAGATTTATAAGTTAAACCGTGGAACCTAAATTAAGATATTTGTATAATGAAAATTCTGTGTGTGGAGGGAGGGAGACTCAGACCGATGCTACTGCTCTTCTTTAGTTACATAGCTTGACAATTGCAATCGTAGATATTTAATTCATTATCCTGGCATTGACTCTGATTCATGTGACTTTGACTTGGCAGCCATTTTTGACAAGAAACTGATATTAATTCCTTTGTAAGAGCATATTAAACTCTGCTTTGTTTTATATGACTTTACTGGAAATGACTGGAAATCCATTAGCAAAGACTTCTCACAGCTCATGAACTCAGTGCTGGCTGCAGTTTTAATCTGGGTTCTACTGAATGAAGATGCCAAGTTACATTATAAATGCCAACTGACATTGATGTTTTTTAGATAGTCCTCCATGATTGTTTTTATAAATGTATGTGTATGTGTGTTCGCTGTCATACCCTGAGGTGGATATAGAATTGTGACATGAAGAAATATTTACTTTACCTTCCCTCAACTGTTTTCAGGGGATAATTATTATATTTTATAATATTACTTTTGTTTAGGACCCAGCAGAAAACTCCATTTTATTCAACAGAGCATCTCTAAATGTCCCTGGTCACATTTTAAACAATCCTTTGCTTTTGAATATTACAGTACACTGTTGGTTTGATGTTTTCTGTTTTTGTGTCACAAAATTTTCCTCTGCAGTTTCAATTCTTACAAACAGATTTTTGTTCATGTTTTGCCTTGGACTGTTTAGTTAGTACGCAAGGGAGTCTGCAGCCTCAAATCCAAATACCAGCATCCTCTTGTTTATATCAGTTGATCTTCTTCGTCTGAAGACCTCAGCACTTTGGAATACAGCCTCCAGCTCTCCACCAAATACAGACAGCTTCTACAGAAGCCATCATAGCGTCCCCGCCACTCAAGCACACACACACAGCTTGTAAAGCTCATGTGATCCCTGACTGTGTGTGTGTGTGTGTGTGTGTACGCACTCACTTTCTCTGTAAATTATTTCTGTATAGCTTGGTGCCTATTTTTGACACCAAGCTTACATTCCGAAGTTTAAGATACTGAAGGGGGCCGAATCTTTTCAAGAGTGTGTGTGTGTTCTTGCTCTGTTTACATTGCATTAGGTAATCACAAACACACTTAGCGCTCTTCAGTGTCTGAGTTTTACTTTATTCTCAGATTTTTACTTTAGCTTCACTAAATGCCAATGAAATATCAAAGTTAAACATTATTCTGAAACCTGTCATTGTGTTCCCCTGACAAATTCATACAGTGAACCAGCTGTTAGATTGCTTATAATACAATATCTTGCATGTCTCAATTATTTCTCAATTGTTAAGCAAATTTAGGCCTTTGCTTATTGGTTTGTCTTCAGGTTTGTCTGCTGAGCTTTGCGACCCAAGTCCCTGAAAGAGAGAGAGAGACAGACAGATACTGCAGATAGACATATTTCTCTCATGTGGTCTGGGTTACAATAACATACAGCCAGCGTTCCATCTGAACATGCTCATTGGCCACTAGGCTGAGGAACAGAACCAGAGGAACACAACTGGTCTCCATGTATGGACACAGAACACCAAACAGCCAAATAACCTGAAGCACTGTTAGCAGCACAGTCAGGGTACACACACACACACACACACACACACGTGCTGGGCATTCATTAGAGAATAAATGACTGTTTGAAAGCATAAATATGAACACAGTAAATCCACAGAGGACTTCTTCATTTCTGAATCACGCCATACACACACGCACACACACACATGCACACACACACAGAGTAAGAACTTAACCAGCAGACTGACACTGTTCGAGTATGTCATAACAAAATGATGTCATTCCTGCTCCCTTTCTTTCTCATTATGTTTAATCTTAAAATTTAATCGTAATATTAAAAGAGAATAAATGGCTGTTGTCAGTAGCCTGAAACTAAAGAACCAATAGCAGATGAAGCAGAACACGAGTGAATGTCATGTACTCAAGATACTGATTATCTGTCTGATCACTAATGCCACGGCAATACAATGCTTTTCACACACGTATCATGATATTCTTTAAAATGCCTGTAAAGAGCACAGTACCTGAATATACACAGCCACAGTATTTTTCTGTAAGGAACTTATTGTTTGAACTTATTGTTTGAAAAATATTGTTTTTTGAAGATAATTTCATACACTGCAATTTCCCGTCCCACAGTTAAGTTTCCTATACTGCATTTCACTCAGAATGTAGTGTGCACTCGAATAGATGAATATGAGTTTCAAGAACTGGCCCCTGAAAGGACACAGATAGACAGCTTATCAGGAACACCCTGACCCTGGCCTACTTCACACACACACACACACACACACACACACAGAGTCAGTGTGTGTGTGCTGGGGCCAGCCCTCTGTGTCTCTGTAAGAGAGAGATTTCAGCACTGCGTGACTCAGCTTTCATCGAACTCTGGGAGCAAACCCTGCACTTCCTGTAAAGCCGAGTCATCAAACCTCTGACTGACAGGAAGTACATCATCAATCTAGACGCATCAGTCACGGGAGGAGGGAGGGGTCACAAAACTGCATTATTTATGAGCGATACCAAATAGGGAACACACAGTATGCGCTCGTCTCATGCTTGTGAAATTATTGTTACATACAAATAATTACATAAAATTAGCCAAATGTAACACTCGTCACATGTGTGTTTATGATGTGTGTTGTCATATCATGGGGAAATGCGTGTAGTTACAGACATTTTTGAGGTTGTTTGTTGATCTGTTTCTTTCACACAAACAGACACACAGATGTGACTGGCCCTCCACAGACTGTTTGCACAAACCTCTGTGTCTGTCGTGGTCGTGGTATCCTAGCAACAGATCCCTGTGTCTAAGCCTAGCTCATTGTGATGTGTGTTTATGAACAAGGATCGAAAAGGCACTGAATTCATTGATCAAAACACTGGAAAGAAAAAAAGACAGAACGACAGAAAGTCCGTCACATTAGTTGTTTTTCATAATTAGTTATTTCTACACATTTGCATTTATTTTTGTTTCTATGTATTTATATTATATTTTGATAATTGATATGATAATATATGCTTGGAAATCAGATCTACATTAGAGTTCTCATATTACCCATTAGAAGGTCCTGCACAGGACCTGAAAGAGATCACCCACACTTTAAGGGTAAGTGAGAAGAGAAGGATAATCCAATGGAGACTATATGGATAATCCTGGATTATAATCCTAATCCTGTATCACACTGGGCAGTTCACATGCCTGTTAATGGGCTGTAGTGCTCTAAAGCCGATGTGAGCACTGTTAATCCCGCTACTGAGATCCATGTAAAATTACACTGATAAGAGAATCATACAGAGAAGGGAATAGTTGTTGTGTGTGTGTGTGTGTGTGTGGAATGACATTCATTACTGCAGACGGCTCTGTAGTCTTTGACCCCACTCTTTTGTTCCATATCAGGTGGTCATGTGATCATATGAAAGGTGTAAGTAACTGTTGACAGACTTAAGACAACAGCAACACGTGTGTACAGCAAAAGCCTTTGGGTGTACAGCAAGAGAAATAAAGAGACACAGAAACTGTTAATGAGAAAAGATTTGGCAGAGCAACTGACAGACGACATGACAGCTGACCAAACTCTGAACTCTGACCCTTATCTAATTCTCTCGCTCACTCTCTCTCGCTCTGTCAACAGCAAGACATTGGTTAGATACAGACTGACTGGTAGACGTGCTAGCTGTCAGTATACACGTGCACAAAAATACATTTTTACTTTGTATTAGGAAAACGTAAGCAAAACCTTCTGCCATGTTCCTATGGCTCACGTTTGTTGAAAATGATTAACCCTAATTATAAACAAAATTAATAGTGAAACTTACCTTTGAAAAAACATGATGAAAGATGAAAGAGACAAATGTAGCTTTTTGAAAATGAGAAGACTCATTTCAGTAATAATGCACGAACATGTTAATGGAAAAACAGTTGCCAATAGGTACAAAGACATTAAAAGATTAAAAACCGTTTGCATTTGTAATCTGTCAGTCACCACCAGTACAAAGAGACTCTGTTGCAGAGGGACGTCTGTGGCTGACACCATACACTACCATCTGACCTCCTACTGACCTCTGAAACACACACAACATTGTGGAAACATTTCATTTATTTAGATAGCATTAGACACAGTTTATGTCACTATAGGCAGCTTTAAGACAGCTGTATACTGTGTTTACACCTGAGAACTCAACAAAACAAGAATGTTCCTGTTACAATCAACGAACCTGTCTGAAGCGTGTGGAGACAGCTTTGCTAATGAAACATGTTCTGTCACATCACTCAGTGTAGACGGACGGCTATTTTTCTACATCCAAACAATTCCTAGTGGAAAAAAACAAGCCACACCCCCTTTTGTGACCTGCGGTCTATGAAGAGTGTTCCAAATCAATCACATGTTTCATGTCACTTAGGGTTCTGCCTTAGTAGAAGCTGCCTATTGTGACTGTAAACAAGGCGTCTCACTAGATTTTGGAATAGCAATTATGTGTTGCCATATGTAAGTAATGACCTAAACGACCTGCCATATCAGTGCCAGAGAGTGTCTCTCTCTCTCCCTCTCTCTCTCAGCTGTTTAGAGGCAGAGCGACTTTCCCTGAAGCCTCTCTCATTTCACTGACTGGGCTGTCTGAAGACATTTCATCTGAGAATCATGTTTCAGATGCATTTCCTGCCATGCGCAGCTCAAAGTTTTTCAACTAAAAACAAAAGCAAAAAACCATGAGACTCACAGCAATAGATTCACGACTGAACACAAAATTAAATTATAGCTCTACAATTCTAGTTTTTTAATTATTCCAAATCAGTGACTAAAATATCAACAAAAAGAAAACATTATCTGATAACTTATCTGAAATACAATAAATTAATTATAATCCAAAATCATGGGATTGCAGGACTTTTCAATAATTTTATTAACTGATAAAATTGTCTTGTCACTCTTAACTCAATTAACTTGTCACTTAATTAACTTGTCGCTCTTACTCTTTATAAAGTTCTGGACATTTGGACATGAAAATAGATTTTCATTTATTGATTGATGTGTCATGTCAGTGGGAAGAAATCACTGATTTTCATTTTCACAAGAAGGAGATTTCAATGCCGTCTTTGAAGCAAAATAGGTTAGTTTAGGTTAGTTTAGCTTGTTTAATAATCCCAGAACTCCAGTTGAAATTGACAGTTTCACTAAAGGAGCTCTTGGTTTAATAAAAAGAGTCATTCTTACTCTGTGAATCATTTTAAAAGTGAGGCAGAGTATCTTTGAAGACAAAGTGCGGTTTGCATGTTTTTACATGTTTCTACCATGTGACCTGGCCCTTATGCTGCTGTACTGCAGAGGTTTACAGGAAGGGGGCGAGCAGGGTCAGTTTGGGTGAGAGCAATTTGACACCTTTACCCCAAACACACGGCACACCCCGTATCACCCAACTCCCATAAATACTTCTCTCTTTTAACCCCGATTCTGGCCTCATTCTTTTTCTTCCAGCCTGGCCCTTCTCTCGCACATGCTCAGTAGGACCCGCTGGCTCTGTCACATCTTTCATGAATTGTTCTGACCGCACACACCCTTGTGCATGCACAAACCCGCTTAAACACACATGAAGAACCATTCTCTGCTATCTTGACTCGCATGTGGATTATCAGTGTTGCACTTAAAGTTCTTAAAGTTCATGACCGTTCGTGTACCGTTTCGGTGCCAAGCTCTTTTTTACTCAAAATACTTCTTTTTAAGAGATAGACAGACAGACAGACAGACAAAATACTAAGAGAAAACAGAAAGAGAGGGTTTTTATTCCTGCGTAAATCAAGGTCTCCTTATAGAGGCCAGAGTTCCTAATGCCTTTAACAGATGGTAGAAACCTCAGCTCACAGGATGCCATCTGAAGGCTCTTTGATTGGCCAGCACACTGTGTGTGTGTGTGTGTTTATTTTTTACATGCAGCATAGACAGGATAGCAAACTTAGTTCACAGTTCTAGAATGTTCTGTCAGCTGTGCTCTGCTTGAATTGTATTGTGAATGGATATTGTTCATTCTCTAAAACCAGCTACTACCTACAAATCTGTACCTATTAAGCATTAAAAGCTGAAATCAATAGCTTTCAATATTATTAATGCAGTTAAAGCTGCAATTTTAACCAACATTGTTTGGTTAATAATGAACAAAAACACAGCAGCTCAGTGTTCCAAATGCTCCTTACCTCACCCCAATAAGTCATTTTTAATAATTTATCATTTAAGCTGGTACGATTTCTCAGGAAATATCAGTTTGGCTCCATTTGACTTCCACATACATAATGAGAAATATGTAACGTAACGTGCAATTTGCAAACAGAGATGATGTTAGAGAGCAAAGTTACGGATTTAAATGTAGTATAGCATAAACATGATCAAAACTGTTGTGTTTTGTTTGTTTGGGTTTTGAGGTTAGATTATTTTAGGTGAATGTGTTGGACTGCAGAGTTAATGATGTTCCAGAACAGTCTAAATCACCCTTTTCTGCACATAATGTCAATAAATGGTCTGGGTAAGAGCTTCACATTTTTAATGATAAAGGACGTCAGCTTATTGACCGTTTCTACTTCACAAGAGCTAGAAACATTGTGATCTGACCTCTTGAAAGTGTTGCTTAAAATATTGACTCATTTTGGGTTTGAATCCTGACAGAGAATGTTTGGATTGCTGGACACTGGTCTTTTGGACACAGTACTAGTCAATTTCAGAACCTAAAAAGGACATGTAAGGGGAAAATTCTTGGTTTATTTGTGTCCGAAAACCTCAGTGTGTTACAATCCGATTCATATTTGGAATCCACTTGACGATTCGATGCATGTTGACCTGTGAAATAATCACTGACCAGAATGAATCGATCACACCTGTCAACATATGGTGTGCAGTGGAAAATGACAAACCTGGAGAGAGCTCAAATCAGTGTGTGTGCGTTTACGGAACTGTATACTGGGGACAAATTTGTACCCAAACGTCAGCAAAACCTGACAAATCTGAGCAAAACCTCCTTTTTTGGATGTCATTTGTATAAATGCTGTAAGTTTATTTAAAATGGTAAAAATGCAGAAAGTTTTCTGTTAGGTTGTATTGCTTATAACTAGCTGTGTAAAAAAACAATAGAAGTCTATGGATGTCCTCATTAGATATAGCCAAATAACTGTGTGTGTGTGATATTGCAGGGATAACAGCTCAGGGGAACATGACCCTCTGCTATTCTCACTGTGCTCAGCTGGCCTGACCTCTCTCTCACAATGTTTATCTAACGTATTTCTCTTGAACGTGCACTCTGAACACACACACACACACACACACACACAGTGGACCTTTCCTGGTTTTATCTGCTGAGATGAGTGTGAATGTGCATTCACAGTGACAGCCAGGGGGAGAGGGAGGGGGCACATTATAATACTTATAAGCTTGGTTCATGAATATTAATTAGGGGACAGATGTTGTAAATAGGCACAAGATTTAGGAGATTTAAGGGGCTTTGGCTTGGTTTTAAAGGTGTCATATTATGCAGCTGGCTGCATTTCTTTTCTATGGCAAGCAAATGAAACGTTTCATTTGTGAATTAAATTATAATAATTATTTCCCTATGTAGGGGGATGTTTCTCCTCTAATTATAATAGTTGATGCACCTCTTCTGAATGCATGTTAATCACTGCGTGTCAGCAGCGCGCGGCGCTGTTGCTAGTTGGTAGGTGTTTTTTCTCAAATGCGATATGCAACTGTAGAAGGACGCGGATTATGTGAGCTGTACTGTACGTGCTCAGTTGCGGTAAATGAATTCTGTTCAGTATGATTACATCTGATCGCTGTTGCTTATCTCACCTCAAATTCACCAGCTTTCATTGAGGGTGCTTGATCGTCCTGGTACTTTGTTGATAGTTTGAAAGCCTAGGGCTAAAACTGTCAATCTGTCAGTGTTTGTGCTGTACTGATTTTTGCTAAAAAAAGAATTAAACATTTAACCACAGCAATGAGCAAAAGAAGTTCATAGAAGGTGAGGGGGGCTGTTCTGATGAAAAGCAGACAGACAGACAGACAGACAGACAGGGCTGGACCACCTCACAGACGACAGGTGTCAAATGAGATCAGTTTAATGACCGAGCGCTTGGGTAAGGACAGTGTCCTGATATCCTCTCACACGTGACAGTATGAAGACACTCGTCGAGGGTCACACAGGGTTAGTGTAGATCCATAAACTCATCAGTGATTTCTCCCACTGACATGACTCATCAATCAATACTCTACTAATCAATAGTGTGACAGTCTGTCAGTCCACATTCCACATGACTAAAAGCAGCTGCTGTGAGTGCAGGCCGGTACATTAGAGCAGAGGGCCTTCCTGTACGCTCAATACTGTCAGACTGGAAACAGAACGTCCATTTTAATGCTATATCTGTCCATTCTCTGCTTCTACCATCACCAGACTGAATTGCAAAAAAAAGATTGGTTTTCAAAAATGCTTCGCCTTCTGCCATTGGTCAGCTAAACACAAAGTCCTGCCACAAACTTATGTGATTGGTTAAGCTAATGTAGCTGTGTCAGGCTGGTTGGGAGTTTTAAATAAACAGAGCAATGTTTTTAAAGTGCCACTGTGTTTACACTATTCGGGGAAATGAATCTAGAAACGATCTAAAGTTGTTCCAGTGTATAAGCAGAGGTTTGTTTAACGTCAACAAACATACACATTTTGGTTTTTTAGACAGGGCAGGCCAGGTGCATGTTATTTTTTTGTGTAGCATACTTAAGCTGCAATCTGTACCTTTTTTTTTGGTTAAAAATAAACAAGTATCAGTTATTGAGCAAGTACCTCAAAACTCTCTCTTTACTCTGACCAATTCCCAAAGGTAAGCTTAAATGAATGCTTTATGACTTGAGCTGTCCAGTCTGATTTTGTGGGTAATGTCAGCATACATCTTTAAAAGGTATGTGAAGTAACCTGCAGTTTTATGGTTCAAACAGAGATGGTGACAGAGAGGCACAAGTTACAGACTGCAGCTTTATGTTCATATGACGCCCTGCTGAAAAATCAAGCGTGAATTTCCAAGTTGGTCCATGTGGGTTTGTGATGATTAGTGCTGGTCTAGCTTCTGTAGGTCAGGATGATGATGTAGTCTTTCTTCTTCTCTCTGTTTCAGGGTCGCTGTTCCAGAGAGAACTGTAAGTACCTGCACCCTCCTCCTCACCTGAAGACACAGCTGGAGATAAACGGCCGTAACAATCTGATCCAGCAGAAGAACATGGCGATGCTCGCTCAGCAGATGCAGCTAGCCAGTGCCATCATGCCTGGAAGTCAGCTTCAGCCAATGGTGAGGCTCCGCTCCTGTTAAACTCAAACCACTGCCCAGAAACGTGAGAAAATGCAGAAGCGTTTTCACATACTAGCATTTTTCCTAAACGATTGTTTCTGTTGACAAATCCTGTGCTGTTTTTATCAATGTATGTTAGTTGTATGTATTTGCTATTCGTATTTCGTTTAATTCAGTGACTCGCATTTGCTGTTGCAGCCGATGTTTTCGGTCACGCCAAGCCTTGCAACTAATGCCAGTGCAGCTGCTGCAGCCGCCGCTGCGGCCGCATTTAATCCATACCTGGGCCCGGTGTCCCCTGGTCTGATGCCCGCAGAGATCCTTCCCAGCGCCCCTGTGTTGATGGCAGGCAGCCCTGCGGTCGCAACCGTGCCGCCCAACGCTGCAGCTGCTGCGGCATCAGCTGCAGCCGCTCAGAAACTCCTCAGAACAGACCGCCTGGAGGTATGAGGTCATCGATGACATCAGCACACACACTGATAATGGTTGACCTCACTGGGTCTTTCTGTTGTGCACACATGCTGAACACATGAACACACAGGCATGATTGACTTCATCATGTGAACTTTACTGTCTGTCTCTCTGTCTGTCTCATTCATTTGTTTATATACTGTACACACTGTGACACTTGCAGGGTTAGTATGGGTAGTTGTTGCCCCCTGCTGACCACTGAGTGACAAAACATCTCTCGTCTACAGAAGGGCTAAAATAATGAAAAATAGATTTAGAGTGTAATATTGCTGTTCTGCGTACTGCATACAGTATGTTTATATTGTAGTATGCTACATTGTTGTCACGTGACCTCTTTACAGTTTGTGGCTGTGTTTAATTCAACAACATAAAGTCATTTAAAGTGACTTTTTAACTGCCCTGTTGGCATTACAATCAAATAAGAAGGTGATGTTAAAATCACAGTTAATATCACTTCATCACACTGAAAACAGCAGTGTTTACTACACAGTGTCAAGCACATTGCATTGTGGGATACAGTCTTCCACACAGCGTGTTCTTTTGCCTGCATACTGTATACTGTATTTTGATATGTGAAAGGTAAAGTATTCCATGAATACAGCAAACCTGCATACTGTACATGCACAGTTAATGTACTGCACACTTCTCGGTTTCAAAATAGTAGTGTGACATTCCGAACATACTAAATGACACACTTTAAAACGACAAACATTACAGAGAATAAATAATTAGTTTCCCTTCTCCCACATTTCAGCTAAAGATGAAACAGAGGGTGTTTTCTGTGGCGTTAACACAAATCTTTACACACACACTCCACACTCACGATACACTCCTATGGCAAGCGGTGCATCTGATTGGTGGTGTTTTTGTGTGTTGTCAGGTGTGTCGTGAGTACCAGCGTGGTAACTGCTCTCGCGGGGAGACCGACTGCAGGTTTGCTCACCCTGCTGACAGTACCATGATCGACCCCGGGGACAACACAGTGACCGTGTGTATGGATTACATCAAGGGCCGCTGCTCCAGAGACAAGTGCAAATACTTCCACCCGCCCGCGCACCTGCAGGCCAA
>JAZGTI010004915.1:0-26749 GCA_036877585.1 Botia kubotai
TGGAAGAGATTTAAATACCAATACTGCATTAAACTTCCCGTTGTCTGGTTAATTATGTGCTTGCTCAATAACTGTTTTTGTTCATTTTTAACCCGGAAAAAAATTACGGATTGGACCTTAAGGTCTTGAGACATTATCTGTTGCAACCACACATAAGAATGTGCCCCATGACATCGTTATTAAACATAGAGAGAGACAAGAATAGCATAACTGAGCTCTATTCCTGCTTATAATCACCTAAGCAACAGCCTCAGCAGCAGAAAGAAGAGAGGCAGGAGAGAAAGAGAGAGAGAGAGAGAGAGAGAGAGAGGCAGGGGACCGGGTCTCTCAAGATTCACTGTCTTAAAATACATCTGAATATAGGCCACCTGACTAGGGCCATTTTAGATAGACAACCACAGCTCATCTATGCACACAATAAGGATTACAGTAAAAAAAAAAAACTTTTTAATAACTAATAATAACTTTTTAATAAAAAGCTGTAAAAGAACAAAAGGTTTACAAGCGGATTTTCAAACGTCACACTCTTCTACCTATTTCCTCATTGGAATCCAGTCCTCATAAGGCTTCAGACTGCATGTGCAGTGTTCACATGCTCTTACATGGGGTCAGAGGTCTGTTCAGAGGTCTGTTCAGAGGTCTGCTTTAACCGGAGAAGGGCTCAATAATCATTGTTTCTGCTGGCCGGGTTTTAACCGCCTTGGGAAAATTTTGACTGGCCCTAAAGCAGAGATTTCAATTGATGTATAGAGCAAAGTACACTTTTGTATTAGCTTTAAGCTTTCTTTACAAATCAATGACCAGTAAGTATTTTTAAAAGGATATTCTACTTTACTAAAAAACATTTCAACATGGAATGAGTAAAATAGGTTACAAAAGACATTTATTTTAAATTGAAGCAGGCATACAGAATACATGCCCTGGTGCTATTTTGTAACTGTTTAAATAAACACATTTGCATCCTGTCTCATTTTTTTCATTGTCTCGCACCACAAATGTTTTTTCAAGGTTGCGTGACAGGTTAAAATAGCCTGAGTTCCCAAGACCCCTGCAGGCCGCATTACTTTGTTGCGCTCCATCAAGCTGTTTTTGAATGCAAGAACACAAGCCTCACTCACACAGCCATGGACTCTGTCGCTGCATTGTGCCGGCGGTGTAAATGGGGCTTTATTATTTTGCTTTACACAAGCGCAACTTGGAACTGAAAATGGAACTAAACGCCGCACTGGGACTACTGGGCATGTTCTGTCAACTGGCCGGAAAATCTCTCAAATGGACGCCTGATCATCAGTTCAACCTTATTGTTGAGCCCTTTGTAGGAAGCAGGACACCTGACAGGGAACTGAAAGTGTGTAAATTTAGACAAGGTTGTCAGTGTCAGGACAGTGTCAGTACACACACATACACAAGCATTATAAAGAACTAAACAGCTGTAGTCACTCTATATTTAGATGGACAGAAATGTGGGTGACTGGAGCATTTTAAAATAAGCAACCAAATGACATGTGTATGTAGGACGGGGCACAGCCACAATTCTGAGAACATCAAGCACCAACTGTCAGGCCGGGCAGCCATTGGCAAATTAGATGTTAATAAAATCCTATTGCTTTATGTGCTGTTTAAAACCGGTTTTGTACAGTCTAATACATATATAGTTGCCTCCATAAGTCTAAGACAGTTTGAATTTCACATTTAAGATTCATTTATGATTTTGAAAGGATTACGTTTTTGAACCTTGAAAAGGACCAGAAGACACAAAAATCAGTATCTACAGACAAGACAACATATTCAGGGAAATGCTTTCAATCCAAGATATTTTCTATCTCATAATTATTGTCAGAGTTTCTTCGCCTCAGATGACAGAAATGTGTTCATAAGTCAGCCAATCACGTTCAGTTACAGTGCGAATTCAATCATGATCTCATAATTATTGTCAGAGTTTCTTCGCCTCAGATAACAGAAATGTGTTCATAAGTCAGCCAATCACGTTCAGTTACAGTGCGAATTCAATCATGTGTGAGTCTCTAGTCATGTGTGAGCTAATTGGTTGCTTAGATACTCTGAGATGCCTCCACCTGAGCACTTCCTTTGAAGATGTGTCCACTTTCAAGTACTTGAAAACACATGCACATTAACATACACCTGTAGTAATTTACGCATCCCTAGGAAAATGAAATGTTATAATTGAAGGCAGGGTGGGTGATCTTTTTGTTATGCTAGTTAAAAGTATAAATGTAAATCCTGATATCAATCAGGATCAAGTAAAGTGATCTAAATATATTTTCATTAATAAATTATTTTTAATAAATTAATGAATTATTTCATTAATAATTCAGTCTGAATGCAACGATAGGATGTCTTACTTACCAGTCAAACTATGCATGCATTTGTGATTTGGAGGAGTCTGATGAACAAGGTGGGATCTTATGTTTTCCATGCTTGGTTGCTAGTCTTTCCAGAATTGCCTATCTTTAATTGCTTTGTTATTCCATGTCAGTTCTGTTTTTTGTTCACTTTTAGAAACAGTTTGAAACTAAATTCTAAATCTGGCACCCAAATGAAAAGGATGCAACTATCCTGCATAAAAACGCACACTCAAGGTCAGAAGTTTGCCAAGGGACATGTATGATATATATAATTTAAAAAATGTCCCACCCATCTCTGCACCACACACAAAAACAAACATCCACACACATTCTTTCTCTCTTCTCTCTATCCTACAGTGCAGCATTGAATTCTGGGAGTTATGTTAAATGTTCCATGGTTCTCCTGGAGATTATTTCTTGACTGGGAGAACCTTTTCCAAGATGAGTACAAGCAGTGTTATATAACACTGCGTTTAAATGATTGCAAAATGCATCAGGATTGTGCGTGCTCCCGGGGGTGGGTGGTGAGGCTGGAACGCATTTAACTCTGGAGAAAACTGCAATTCTTTACATAAACTAAAAGAGTCTTTTACAGATAATGATAATGAAGTAGTATATACAAATAGAGTAAACACAATAACTTAACACAATAACAATACAATACACTGCCAATTTACTGAAAGAACTACATCCAATCAGATGCGAGCAATTGTGTTGGATAAGACATGAACCTTGGAGCTAATTGGAGACAGTAACAACCCGGCAACATTCCTATGAGGTAAAACTGTTTAGCTTTAGCTGCTTTGTTTAGCCACAAACATCATTAGAAACTGGTTCACAAAATGTACCACAGTTGCAGCTGAATAATCAGGCCAGTAACCAGCTATTGTCCAAATGCTAATAATGCCCATTACAATAAAACAACTGATTTCATTCTGCATCTCAAGCCACACGACAGAATAACTCACACACAAATACAGACATAGGGCTCATTTAGTGTTGCTACCCAACCCACAGATCTGCTAGAGATTCTACAGAACCTTTACAGATGCTTCAGGGCTTTAGAGGTCATCTGAGTGGATGTCAGCTCCCAGACTAACTCACAGAAACAGTTGGACTAAAGGTCAAGTGGCTGATACAGCATTTAGTGATGTCACCCATGAATACTGGAAAGCACCAAACCATTCACCATAGCCACAGGCCTCCTTCTGCCTTCATAGTTGGTCTGTGATTTCAGTATTGGCTTATGAAATCTTATGAAATCTGCACCCAGAACCGTCCCAGGACGATCAGGAATTGCATCATGAAAATTGCATCCAGCACACAGCAGATTTTGCTGCAGCGTTCGCATTATCCGATTTGCATAATTCCTTCAGTGAACCGGGCGCTAAAACAATGCAGATTTCGTGATCAGCGGGTTCAATTCATTCTAAGTGAATTCCCCCCTCACTGTAAGAATGTGAATTGTGGAGACAGCCTGGTACTGCTTGCGCCTCCCAAATCTCTCCTACCCTATAAGCTGCATTGTTTAATCCGCTTGCTGTATATGTCTGTGTGACTGCACAGCTGTGACAGCTGGCTTTATGAGGTCATATGAGGAGCCATCTGTACTCAAATGTACTCTTTCACTCTCTCACACACATTTGACCTCACAGTCTTCATCTGTCACAAAGATGCTCTAAAAGCACTTTATGTAGACCACAAATTGAAGTGCATAGGCATGGTCTATACGGTTTCCATGGTGACTATGACAGTAGAGTCATAGATGGAAAGGTAGGATTGAAAGAAACAGACAGAGACAGAGAGAAGTGTTCTGAAACCTGATAGGCTGAGGGAGAGGAACTCTGGGGCTCCTGAAATCTGATAGGCCCAGGCAGAGAAGGACTTTCTGTAATGTGATGTGGTTGTTGCTGTCCGTCTCTTGCCACTGACAGGTGCGCTGGAAGTTTTTCTCTTAGTATTTCTGTACAATATCACATGGCCCATTCAAACGCACACCTATAAGATCTATAACAGGAAGGTACCATCTCCTCTAGGCAAAGACTGCCTGTAGACAACCCAAAATAAACTCTTAGACAGTACAGACAAGTAGACATGCAGACAAGTACTGGTAGACTGTTTTATCAGCCAAAATCCAGTTTGGCCAATAAATGAAAGTGTTACTTCCTCCTTGTATCAATTCCAAAATTTACAGACTTCTCACTGAATAATAAACATCTATCTGTTATGAATATTTCTGTGACTTTTACGAGAATATTCTGTAAAACAGATCTTTGTTGTGTTTCAGCCATGTAACGTATGTCTCATTTGTCAGTTATAAATTGTATTATGTGGCCTATATATAACTTTATAACAGCTTTATATCTATTTGTAGACATCAATGTCAGGCATTAAGAATCCCGATAGGTCACAACTACACATAAGCACATTCTAATTCATATAAGAGAAATCCATGTATAGATCTTTGTATCGAAGCATGAGCAATAGACTGCAGTTTAGTGTGCCATATGATTTGGTCTACAATGATCTCTCTCTTCCTTTCTGTGTGTGTGCTAATTCAGTTAAAAATATTGTGACCAACAGGGTGCAAAACTATTTCAGCCTGTCTATTTATACTGATCATTCCAAAATGTGTGCTCTTGCCTGTGTTACTGACATACCACCAAAAAGAGAGAGAAAGAGAGGGGGAGAGATAGAGAGAGTAGATGGGCATGTAGCTAATTTAACAATGTGAGAGATATTCGAGAGAGTTTGTTCTACTTTTCAGAAATTATGGCATGGCAATGACATACAAACTACTTTTGGTGGGATGTGTGGAATTTAATCACGTGTAACACTTTTTTAAATACTCAAGTGGCAATAAGTAGCAATGCAGAAAATAGCAATACTGCAAGTGGTAATATAGAAAATAGCAATACTGCATAGAAATACTGCTCACTGATTAACACACTTTTTCTGTTAAGAAAAGTCACTATAAGTATTCTAATGCATACAGCTCAACCAAAAATTGAGATCAGTGACGTGATTCATTTCATCTTCTAAAATAGGTCACAATATCATTTCCAGGGCCTGGTTACATCTAAAACCTTTAATGTCTCTGAGGATAAAAGATTTTGAATTAATGTTACGTTTGATAGTAAATCAGGTCGAATAAAACATCAAGGAACACCGCGACTAAACACCCTTCGTAAACAAACTGTTTGAAAGAGCCCGTGTGCTGCCATGACAACCGGGACAGCTCAGGAAAGGGGGCGTTCCCATTAGCGGACAAGTGGGCGTGCCTCGGGCTTCCATAACAACTGGAGTCTCTCTGCAAAAGGGGGCGTGTTTGCACACGGACCGTAAAGTATATCACTCTTCAACCGCACATCTTCAAAATTCATTATCTTTTGTTTGAAGTCGACCGAGTAAAAACTCTTGCCCATGTTTCTCAGATGAAATAGACTGCGACGTTGTTTATGGGTGTCATGTGAGTGAAATATTTGGTGAGCCATCAAAGCCTGGCTAGTCCGATTACAGTCCCAGAATCCCGCGCACATGATCCCAGCAATGTTCGGCTCAATCAGCCGCTGCTGTAACCAAACACGATACACGCATGCAAGTAGGTGACGGTGCAATATTTATAAGATCAAAGCAAACAACAATGCATGATCGGAGCACAGAGCGTCATCTAACCTCTTTAGGCTATCCAATTTAGAGTAGAAGCAGAGATGCGGAGCAATAAAGCGCACCATTAAATTGATGCGAAATTTTGACTTTTGCTTCTGTCGGGATATGTATAATAAACTTACCTCGATCCATTTCTGAGCCTCTTGAAACGCTGGTTCAGGGGTATGTTCTGCAGATTCGGCTTGATCCAGTTGGACATTCGAAGCCGAATCGTCTCCAGCACTGGCCATTTCCAGCAAAGCTTCTCAGGCCACCGAAAAGCCTAGATCAGATATCCAACGCTCCACAAACAGATCGACCCCTGTGTTTACTTCAACTTTCTCCAAATCAACTCACTAATAAAGACCATTCGCCGTGATAGAGGGCGAGTTTAAGATGGTGATTTGCACAGTGCGGTTACCCAGAGCTCAGCAGCACTGCGGATGAACGCGCTTTCTACCACACGCGATGCAATACGAGTCTGACCAGCCGCTGCTAAATATATATGCTAAAAAAAACATCAGAGGTCTCCGATCAGCCAATGCGAAACGGGCAACGGGACGAGCGCACGAGCCTCGCTGTCTCTTCTCGGGAACGGGAGACTGACGTGAGCGAGAGCGCGGGGGAAAGGAATTTACCGAGAACAATAGGGCAGTTCCGTTACCGCTCCAGTTACGGCCGATCATCTCTCTCTCTCTCTCTCTCTCTCTTGGTCTGGGTTAAATTTAGTTTGATTTTAACCACGACTGGACCTGCATACAATGTAAATAGTATAAATTAAGTAATATAAATCTAAACAGGCATTTTCGGGAGAGAGTAACGGTTTTTGCAAAAGAACGAGCGTTTAGCGTACAATTAAAGTAAGATAAGTTGTACATAAAAAAGATTGAGAGAACGGAACAGAGATTGTTAACAGGGGTGAGTGGGGTAAACTGTCCCCGTTTTATAATTGTACAATATATTGTAGTATGTACAATATTATTATATTTAACAGAACTCTTGCACATAAATGCTGTATATACAGCAAATGTGTACCTGTGCTTGTACATATACCATATATTTTGATAAATGTTTATCTATCTTTATAGATTTTGTATTCCCTAATTTTGTTAATCTTTATGTCTTCTGCACTCTGGAAGTTCCTCTAAGACAAATTCCTCGTGTACGCATAATTTAAGATAATTTATCCATCCATTCAACTGATATTGCTAAGCTTATTTTGCTTTTCATATAGTCTTCTGTTAACTGAAATGAGAAGAACGTGTCAGCACAGTACACAACATACAGTACAGCCATGAAAATATGACTGAATGACTTTTGTCAGTTGTCTAGTGGAACAACTTTGTTGTAGGGGCAAACTCTGTCATATTAAGGTGTAAATTCAGTTATTGGGTAATAATAAACAATTTCAAGTACAGTATTAAAGCTTCAAGCAGTAATGACAGGCACTAGCACTATGGCGTCATCGCCACATGGAGCTTCTTTGAAAACAAGGCATGGTGGGCACTTGCATTTAACTCGGATGGACTATTATAATGGACTATTTAAACTCCATTTTAAGTGGCCCTTCCTGCTGCTAGATGATGGAGCTGTGACTGTAGTTCACAACAGCCCTGTGCTTGTACATGTATGGATGCTTCTCAGTTCTTATTTGTGCGTCCTCATTTCCTTTCCTCACATCTTAGCTCCACCCTTTTAGGATGCATGGATGGTAGGCGGAGACAAAAAACACTTCCATATAGGATACACCAACGTTTCCTCACTCATGCCTCCTCACACTTCATTCCTCACCTCCTCAATGTGCAATTAGAGATTAGACGTTCTTCAAGATGGCTGATTTTGATCGGTTTCCGGGTCACAGGCTGGAGCATGAAGCAAGGAAACAATTCATTTGAGTGTTGAGAAGCATCTTATCTCCCCAGTAACAAACATACAGCTGATATTTAATCAAAATCACAGGTGTGAACCTGTTTTGGCCATTAATTTAATACACCATAGCAACACCAACACTATTAGAGATATCAAACACGCCTTCACAATTTTGCATCTTCAGTGTCTTCGCTTGATGTTCACCAGGTGTGGTGACCATCACATAAAATGGCCACTGTGAAAGAGTCAGGGTAGTAAAGAAAACAACAATCAGAAGGGTAACACACTTCATGTATATTAGATTTGAGTAGCTCAGTTGCTTCAGATGGAAATAATGTATATTAATTTCCTCTCCGCTAGGTGTCAGCAAACATGCAGGCTGTTGTGACTAGCTTTCTTACCTCTTAATCTTCAGCGCCCTCTGAAGGAAAGACAATTATTGTCAGTTTTTTTTCCTTTTTCTTGTCTACCAATAAACATATTTCCAACAAAGTTAAATTAAGCTTTTTGTCTTTTCAAGCAAGAAAGGAAATATTTTAATTGAGCAACAGCTACTTTACTTCTCTATTCGAAGCATTGTAGGCATTTACTATCAAGTTTAGCATCCAGCCATTTTGTAAATGTATTAGTTTTAATAGAACATACATAAACATTTATATGCTAACACAAACATCTTTTTCATTGTTAATAGGTTTCTCCATGGCACATTCTTTTAATGTGGTACCACAGCTTGATACTGTCCACTGAACCAACAGGTGCCTGTTCTCAAGTTGTACCTCAATTGGGACCTAAGGCCAGACTTTCCATCTGACCAGACAAACTTTAAACAACCCAATTACAGCTGTCCATAAAACCATAACCACTGGTGTAAGATCTAGACCAGGGGTGTCAAACTCAGTTCCTGGAGGGCCAGTGTCCTGCAGAGTTTAGTTCCAACCAGCTTCAGCACCCCTGCCTGGAAGTTTCTAGCAATCCTAAAGACCTTGATTAGCTGGATCAGGTGTGTTTAATTAGGGTTAAAGCTAAACTCTGCATGACACTGGCCCTCCAGGAGCTGAGTTGACACCCCTGATCTAGAGGTTCTGGTCTTCGTATTTTGGCTGACATTTACTATCTTACTGGGTTATTTACAGAATTGGAAATGCCTGACTTGTCAAACTTTGGAAGAGTTTAGCAATTAGACCTTAACAATCAATGTTTAATGTACTCAGTTGCCTTTGGTATTATATATACAACATTAAGTGTGAATAAAATGTGCTTTTGCCAAATTTGGTTCATATGTGTCTGTATGTACACATTACCAACACAATCTACAGACTGTCATCATTTACTCACCCTCATGTCATTCAAATGTGACTTTCTCTGTTCTGTGGATCATTATAATTTTAAAGTGGTTCTCTTATGCAATGCAAGAAATCTGTCAAAGTCTTAATCCATTAATTTTTTACTTACTGAATTACTGATTACTGAAAACATGCTCTGAATCCTACTAGTAATAGTTCACCCAAAAACGCAAATTTACCCTCAGGCCACCCATGATGATTTTTTCTTCAGTAGAACAGCAACTGTGGTCTATAGTATAAGACATTCTGCTATGAACAATTCCTTTGGCATTCCACAGAATAAAGTCACAGAGATTGTAAAAGATGACATTTTTAGGTGAACCATCCCTTTAATCCAGCCTTAAGAGTTGGACAGAGCTAAACAGACGAGATAAGAATGGAGAAATAAAAGGTTGAAGAGAACATTATACATTTATTACCGAGTCACCCTTTGAAATCCAAAAGACTGGGAATAGGGGTCAGAGACAGGAAAAAATCATTTGCACTACTTAGTAAAGCATTACTAGTAATATCTCTCATAAAAAAAAAATGTACAAATGTTTGTTAAAAATTTTTATATCAAGCCTTCAAATGATTTTGGTTACAGATATCATACATATGAACTACAACATGTTAAATGATACAATTGTATTTTTTAATGGTAAGAATTAAAACAACCAATAAACAAAAAGCAAAATTACTCATGAGCTCTCTTATTGGTTTTGCAAAAGATACAGAAAAACATAAATAGTAAAACTGAGGTAACTGCTATTGTACCAAGCAGGGAAAAAATAAAACTCCTATAAACACAGAATGACACAGAATGGTTAAGTAAGGTAATGCACATTTGTTGGCAAAGAACAAAGAATTCATAATTCTGCGGTCGTCGTGGAATTGACTAATGACACTAAAGCAGACAACACTGGAGAATGGTTCAAAGGCATCTCTCATTAAGACACTGCAGGCTCGGAGATTTTACGCCACAGAATTCTTATGACACTTTCCACACCAGTCGCAGAGCCCACGTAATGTGACACAGTGGCAGTTATATCCATCCATAATAATAGCAAAGCATGATGTAAAATGATCATGCACACATTCTCCGTCACACAAACACCCTTCCATGTCATGACAAGCATCTTGGTCATTTATAAAGTTATAAAGTAACGCACATAGCTATGAATGGTTATAACAGGCCTATGGAGGTTGTACGAGTGGGTGTGCCGCACGGCTGAAAAGCATAGCCAGATGTACAGAGAGGGCAGTGAGAGCAAACAACAAATGAAAGGTGTAAACCGTTTGATAACAGAACAGCATTTCAGAGGCGCTTGGATGGGCAAGATGAGAACATAGAGAGAAAATGCCTAAAACAGCAAAATTCTACGAGAAGTAAAAGTGTGTGTGTGTGTGTGTGTGTGTGTGTTGCCCTATCTTTTGTCCAGTAGACCTTGTGCCTCCCTTTTGTAAAGCAACTTCTTCAAATAGTACATACATAGTCACACACAGCCCCCAACTGCAGAACCCTATAACACACTAAACCAAATAATGACCCAGATTAGAAGTGTAACACTGACAACAAGGTTAGACTACAACTTAGCTTGAAAAAAAGTTGAAGAAAAATGTATAAATCAGGACCGAGTTTTAATCTGTGTTTAGGAAGCCACCCAATGCCATTGATAATAAATGAGGCTAAAAGACCTACCAAAGTGGTTATGGAACTCGACAGAGAAGCGAGTGTGAACACTGTTTACACAATCAGTGTCACGATCTGTCATGAATTTGAAAGGTATATTTAAATGAGATATTTTAGATTTTTGTAAATGGCAAAAAGATTGGAAAATACAGACAACAAAAGAAAACCGAACAAAAAGGGTGCAACAGGATAAACTGAGCAGATGGATAGAGAAAACAAATACACCCATGAACTTCCACTGCCCCTCCAAACCATTCACACATTATGTCAGTGCGGATCCTCAGCCAATCACAGACGAGAAAGTGAGAGCGACAAGCCAGTGTTCTGTACCACACATATGGGATAAATAACACAATTCTCTAAAACACACTCTCTTTCACACAAAAACACACAAACACACACACCTCACAGTATTCCAATTTTCTAAAGACTGCTAAATCATAATTGAGCAAGACCCACCCAAAATCCCCTCTTTATGAATAGATATAATTTGAATCTTTTGCAATCTTTTTTCATTTTCAGAGAGGGGGAGACTCATAATTTTTTCTCTTAAAAAAAATGATGTTTGTAATTTGTCCCTCTATATTGATACATACATATTTATATATAGCTATATTTGTTGGTAAAATATAAAAGTCCATGCTCACAACATTTACCATTGTAAAGACCACCACGCCAACGTGTGCTCACATAGCTGGGAATGTTAGTGCGCGCACACACGCACACACACACGCACGCAACATCCCCACACCCACCCCTGAAGGGGAGAACTAAACTATATATATATATATATATATATATATATATATAGTTATTGGGGAAAAATACAGAACCAGAACATAATCAGAATAAAAACACGAACCGTAATCTTTGGACTTCCACTCAAACAATTAGTGATCAAATAAACAAAAGGAAGTGTGTCTCAGTTTTTCTATAAATGAATACAAAAAAAGATTTCCTTACAAGTTTTTTTACGTATCTTCTGCAGCAGTATTTGTGTAATTATGCATGGGGAAGTTAACAGAATGTAACAGTAGGAGAATGACAGATGTGTTTCAGTGGTGTGTATGTGCGTGTGTGTGTTCTGTGAACTGTGTCACTCAGAGTCTCGCTGGACTTCAGAGGCATCTGCTCGGCAAATAGGACAGGTTCTGTTAGCCTGTAAAACAGAGGGTCAATAGGTTTAGGAAAAGTATGCATGGTTATTTTGGAGTGTAACGTGTAACGTGTACTATGCTTGTCTGCTCTGGTACCTGAGAGTAACTCTGTAAATATATTTAAAAAGGTGTGTGTATATGCTCACCTTTAGCCATTTGTCGACGCACTTGGCATGGAATTCGTGATTACAGGGCAGAACTCTTAACAGCTGGCGAGACTCAAAATCACACATGCACACCACACACCTGTAGGCAGGAGGAGGAGCATTATGGTCAATCATTTTTGCACTAGACTTAAATTTTAAAAATAGTTTAAATGCTGTTATGGCATGACATTTTGTCTGATTGTGTGTGTGTGTGTGTGTGTGTTTGAGTGTTTGAGTGTTGTACTCACAGAGTCTGCTCAGATTGATGGTTGCTGGGGTTGAATCTGTAGGAAGGCAGCTGTTCAATATCGGCTTTGGTCAAACCTCTAGGTTTTGCTTCTCCAAGACGCTCAGCAAGGTTTAACAGAGCCTGTCCAAACAACACACACAAACAAATACAAAACAACATTAATATTAGAGTATTATCTGCATCTTAAAAACTATTTCCAAAAACTAATGCCTCTCCAAAGATTAAAATAAAAAATAAAATGTGTTCCAATTATCTACATTATAGTTATGTAGTTGTTAGATACTTGCCTTAGAGTTATTTGTGCATTCCAGTGCATTCGAGTTATACATTTTAAAAGCATGTGCTTTCCCTGAAATTCGAGTGACAGTGACATGCTCTACCAGCTGAGCTACATAAGAGCGTTAGCTTCATGCATTACACTCACCTCGTAATTCTCGACCTCTCCATCATCTACATCCAACTCCAAGCTAATGGCTGGACCAACTGCTGTTGGCTGGACTGGAAGAACAGATCTGACCACACAAAAACACTGACACGGTTACACAACAGCTCATTGGCTCTCTAAGAACACTTATGTACGTGTGCATGTGTAACTCACAGGAAGTAGGGCAGCAGACTGGGGTGATAAGGAGGCGGAGGTACGGCCTGCTGAGAGCGGTAGCGTCTGCCTGTGATTCGTCGAGGCATGAAGTGGGGGTACGGCTAAAGAAAAATCGAAAACATATTAGGAAAAGGACAAAAGCTTTAGCAGCTCTGCTAAACCACTAACAAAAAAAAGGATCACTCACCACTCCGAACAGCTCCTGCGGCAGGGGATCATGGGAGAGGAACTGCAGTGGGTTGGAAGGGGGCAGAGGGCTGGGATGCCCCGAGTGAGGGTAGTTAAACCCACCACCCACAGAAAGGTGATCCCCTAACAACTCCACCTCATTCTCTATCCTCTGCAGTGGCTAGTCACAAAAACACACATTCCTCTTAGTTATAATTAAAATACATGTACATGTGTGTATTTAGCCACAGAATATCGTACACCAAAATCACTAGTAAAATCCACCAATCTCATAGGTTGGCCATTATATACCATTATATATTAGGTTCTCTGATCTAACAATGTTAAATATCCAATGTGATTATTTATGCACCATTCAGAGGTAGGGTAGGCCATTCTGAGGAGGCTAGCAATAGCAAGCTAGATTTAAAAGCATAAGATCCCACCCTCTCTTCTGAGCGCTCTCTAAAACCACGCCTCCTTAAAAATACATTATCACAAAAGATTGTCTGCACGAGCAGGGTGTGCGGAAATAGTTTGACAGGCAAGTAGGATAGTCTATCATGATTGGACGGTCTTTACTTAGTGATTGCTATCAGGATATGAAGAGACTTTCAAAGCGTATAACAAAGGCGTGGTAGGTAAATTTTTGCCCGGAACATTTTTGTAAGTCATGCTAGTTTTAAAAAACATCAAAAAACAGCAATTCTTTTTTTACAATGATGAATGATAAGAAGTGCATGTCTGTATACTTACAGAGCGTGACTGTTGTGTCTGGAAGGGTAGGAACTGTCCGGGTGGGGCGAGGTGGGCTGGATGATGTGAGAGATGAGGAGGATGAAGGAGGAAGGGCGGATCGCCGGACAGAAGAGAGGGAAATGGGTACGGCATGGGCAAATGCTGCACAGAACACGCCGGCAACATCTGAAAATCAAACAGACAGACAGACAAATTATTTCAGACCATTAGACAACAACAAGCTCAGTGTGAGTTATTAGTGAAATAACAAACCAAGAGTGGTCAGCTAGAGCAATTGGGTCATTTCTGTATCTATTACATTAGGGCTGGGTATGTTTGTATCTACTGCTATCATACACTTATTATATAAGTGTAAGATGATCAGAAAGAGACTAATCATGGAGAGCAAATGCTTTGTTGCAAATCACACACACTGCACTCTCACCACTTACAACAACACTTTCTACCACTAGGGGGCAGCAGATGCAAATACGTGATAACGTTTCTGTACTTACCGGAGGTGGTACGCTACAGATTGGGTAGTGTTGCTGTCCACTGAAGACCACAGAACAGGCAGGCACCTGCTGCTGAGAGGAGCATGCTGGGAGATGCTGTCCCGTACAGAGAGGAGCTGGCAGACCGTGAGGCGGCACTGGAGAAACTGTATATGATACCGGCACAGTACCCTGAGGGAGCTAACACACACACACACAAAATCTATAAACAGAGTCTACCAAATAAACATGCATAATTTAAGACAGCAGTTCCCAGCCCATGTGATGCACCCCAGGGTGCGTCAATCTCGTGACTTTATATCCCAAAAGCCTTCTGGTCGCTATTGACTTGCTTTGTACGGAACAATACAGTTCAACAACAGTCATTGTTCAAAATATCTTTTTGTTTTCTGCCCAACAAATTCACAATATCACGATGAGTGAATAAATTACATATTTTTTTTATTCTGGGTAATCTACTCCCTCCTTAAAGTATTAATTCAAGGGGACAATTCAAAAGATTACATTTTGCTTTTAGTCAATTTTAGTCTTATTTTTTCCTACAATTAAACAAATAACAGTTAAATTGCTCGCAGGTGATGAATTTATTGAGCACTGATAATTAAATTGTGCCATAAAACCATTTTTAGCCTTTTATATCAAAAAAGAATTTATACATGCTAACAAAGGGAAGTTCAAAGAACTAATTTCTGCTTTGGTGTCAATGCCGTGGTATTTAAATCCGCCCCAAAGCTCTAACCTGTTCATGGAGGTCCATCACCATGGCGCCCTGCTGCGGTGGGTGCAGTAACCGAGGCGAGAGGGTAGGGGGGTGGAAGGCCCGGGGCTCATCGAGGCCAGGTGGAGGGTGAGTTGGAGGCTGGCCATAGGGATGAAGAGAATGCGGGTGAGGAGGGTGGCGGTAGTTTTCATCCTGCCCCCCACCGGGGGACCCGTGAGGGGGGTGATGCCGAGGTAAACGTTCTCGTCTGCCGCGCTGACGCCTCACTGGAGGACTGCGCAGAGAAAATGTTGAACAAAAATCACTGGCTACATCAAATTCTGATGAACATCAAGAATTGATTGTCAATTAAGACAAATGATTACCAATTAATCCTAAATTAATACAGTAGGCATTACAGTCTACTAATCAAACATTGCCTTAATGAATATAATTAATTTACAGCCTGGCTTTATTATTACAAGTACTAGGAGTCAAAAGTAAAGTGTACCTGCGCCTGTGCCGTGCAGGTGTGTGGCAGCGTTCTGGGTGGTAGTGTGGGTGGGGATATGGGTGTGGCCTGCGACTGGGTGGAAGCTCCCATGGTCTGATTGGTGGAGAGGGTGTGGAGGGAGGGGCCGAAGTAAACTCCAGTACAGACTGTTGGGAAAGACGCTGTCTCTTCGGACTAGGAGAATCATCCGTCTGAGGGAGAGAGCACAGCGAATCACTCGTTTACTCATCTACAATGACCAACCACACATATTTAAAGCTTTACCATTGTTTAAAATCTTTTAAAAAGGTACAAAACTAAAACTCTTTTTCTCTGAGTTTTAGCAGAGATTTGAGAACTACAATGGACCATAAGAATGTATGTCAAATAAATACATCAAAATTGTAGTCAATGTAAGTACTGTATACTTCTGTTGTATAGAAACCAGCTCGGACGTTCAACAAAACATTCCCTGTGTTTGAGTCCCAGAAAAATTCAGTCATACAGGTTTGGAAAGACATGAGGATGAGTAAATGACTAGTTTTTTTAAAAATGAAGTATTTCTTTAAAAAGAAACAGCCATTTCCTTATAGGAAAAACCTTGTGAAAAGCATACCGACACATATCTATATGTTTTGAGAGTTAAGTTTCATTCATTGAGCACTGAGAGCACAAGCAGCTATTGTGCCTGGTGGTGTTAGTGGCATTTCCTGTCTGTGATATCACTGCCTCTGTGTTGCCTGAGGCAGAGTGAGGTCACTTCCAGAAAATTTGAGAAAACCCATGGCCTGTTGCTCAACACGCACATGCACACTCAGTCAGCGTTACTAAAGCTTGTTAAACCCAACGTCAGACGCCTCCTTTAAGAAACATGCAGGAGTATGTGAGTCAGTATGTGTGATAAAGGCCAGAGAGTATCCAGGAGAACACAAACACCTCATATCAGCTTCATCCAACGCTGGCCTCTTACTGGAAGTCTCATACATGCTTACTCAAGTGAGACAACACACACAATTCAGAAATTCTGGCCCGATGAGCTATTCAGCCCAGGCCCGATCGTGTACAGTTCAGAAGACTCTGTTTACGAGGGGAGGGGCTGAAAAATGCATACTTGCCAAAGCACTCTGGGTGACTAATAAGTTACTCAGAGATACTTTCAAACCCACACACAGATCTGTAAAGCTTTTAAGACACAAACTAGAAGCATGGTTAAAAACACACACATATGCGCGCAATTCGGTGAGAAACGCATGGGACGCACAAACAAGCGGATAAAAACTCGCGCACACGCAGACTCATTGTGGGTGGTACAAGGAGCTCACACAAAACAGGGTTAATCCAAGTGTGGAGATACAGAGAGCAGCCGCCGACACCAGCGTGCGTGTGTGTAAGAGGAATCAGTAACAGGAAACAGCTGGGAATCAGACTAGACATCAAAATATGAATTTAAACCAGGTTTATTTAAACGTTAGATTCAAAGTAGCATTTATTCCCCTTTGTCTCATTTTCTCTATCTCTGTCACTTTGGTCTATAAAGTCTTCACACAGACTTTCTGTACATCATCTTTGTGTGTGTGAGGTGAGATCTTGCTAAATAACTTCGGAGTCGGTCTGATCCCAAACAAAACAATGACATCAGCCTACATAGTTTACACAACAGTTCACACACACAGAAGGTGTTTATATACATATACAAACTTGCATTGTTTGGCTTTTTGCCTTATTGATAAGAATGGTATCGGAGACAGGAAACGACAGGGAAAACATAATGAGAGTTCAGATAAGGACGCAAGCCAGACTTCATGCAATGTGCAAAGCACCACCATGCAATGTGTTGCCCATGACCATGTGCACCAACCACTAAACCATGTCAGTAACAATATTATATAAAAGGTCAATTATTTTTAAAAGGGCTATCAATAGATTTTATATAACTGCACAGTTAATCTTGTAATTATTTTGCCATTACGACATTAATATCTCACATTTTGTATATTCTAAAACATACCTTTAAAATATGCCATGTGTCAAAAAGTCCTATCTTGGTTTTACTTAAATTTGCCATCAATAATAATCGATAATAATCAATTAATAAATTTGCCATCTGATAACCAAGAGTCTGAAAGTTTTAATGATAATAATAATAATTAATCTAAAAAGTTAATACATTAACTTTGGCAATGCTGAATAGCTCTGTCGATTCAAAGGTACTACACTACGAACAGGCAAAAAGAATTACTTAAGCGGAATTAAAAAAACCAACCGTTTTGAACTCTTTATGGGAAATTACATGGCTTCGTCAGAACAGTTAGACAGTTACTTTTCGTCTTGAAAAGTTGCAGATCTCATTTTCAGTACTGCTGTTGTTTTAAAATCCCCACCCTAAAACTGGAAATTAAACCTGGAAGTGCGATATAATAACTCTTCTATTCTGATGGCTCTATGGTAACACTGTCAGCTTGCCTGTCAACTTCATAATGAACATTCCATCCTTTATAATAGTATAGCAGTCTGCGGTCTGTCTGCACTTATATACAGTGAGCCTTCCCTTGCATGAAAGACCTTTTTTCAAATACGTTACTTATATAAAAAATACCATGATAATACCTTACATCTTTTCCTCAGACATGGAAAAAATTTAATATTACCATTACAGATATACATACATACATACGTGACACAATGATCACAAAAATGATTTAAACAATACAGATAAAACGTTCTCTTGTGTTGGAACTGTGGCATAATATGGACGCATAAGGCTTTAAAGGCAAAACGGAGTGACCAGAATGGAGGAGAGGAAGGTAAGGGATGAGAAATGGGTGGCTGAGAGATTGAGGCTAAAAGATTGGGTGGATGGGATGCAGAGCGGAGAGGAGGAGGGAGAGGAGAGCACTGATGCCACAGGGGGCAATAGGGTGGGGCTCAGAGGGGGAAAAGAACAGAATTGAGTATTGAAAATGATGAACGATGAACAGACTACAGCCTTAGGACATCCACTCAAACCCAGCAACTGCATACACACAACCACACCCCCCACATACACACACACACACACACACACACACACACACAAAGACACACACACACAGACAGAGACACACACACAGACACTTTTACATATACTGTCCAAATGGGGACATTCCATAGACTTCTATTGTTTTAATACACAACTAGTTATAAACACTGTAACCCAACCCACATGCTAACCCCAACCCTAACAGAACAATTCTACATTTAAAAAAAATAAATTAAAAAAACATTATGTACTATATTTTTAGCGTACAAAATTAGGAAGTTCCCAAAAAGAGATTTTTGCTCCGATTTGTCAGGTTTAGCTGTAACTTCAACTGCACACTTCTGATGTTATACTGTACTTTATACTACTTCATATAAAGTCATATTTCCTATACCACCCAGCAAACCACATTCTAGATAACTCCCTTATTTAATATACCTGATTCAACTCATCAGCTTATTGGTACAGTGTTTTAAACCAGGCGGGTAACTAAACTAAACCTAAACTAAAGCTCCCACTAATCTGGGTGTGCCAGATTCACGAGACAATGTGCAGCACACAAGTTTTTTTCCAAATGAGATTTATCCAGATGTCCTCAAAGGAAGGTTGTGTCATATTTGGTTAACTTCTGGGGACAATCTTTTTCATGAACTACAGCCAGATAAACCCACACAAACAAATTGTTCACACATTTCAAAATGCACTAATGTAACAGACACAGGGTCACACAAGTCTGTCTGGACAATGCCAAACAGAACAAAGGTGCACCACACACACACACAGTCAGATCCTTCCATTAGTATGAACCTTTAATGAAGCTGTCTGTCTGCATTTGGGGGTCTGGGGGTGTGTGGGGTGCAATTTTACACAAGTTGTTTACGAAAACAAGTTTTTATGCAAGCATGTGAGAGCTCAACATCCTGTTCAGAAACTACGGCTCCAGGACCCGCCATCACATGCTCAAATACCAAGCGCTCTGCCTGGGGGCCACACTATCCACAGGGAATAACCACTGCTATTGTGAGGGAGCTTGGCAAAGTGCTGAACACCCAGCCACCATATCCATGCGATCCAAGAGCAGTCAGCACTGCTGTGGACAGCTGAGGCCCACCAGGGGTTGAACCAGGACAGCAGTACTGACCAGGGCAGATTTGGGATTTACAGATTTAGTTTTTCATTCTAATTCAGCTTAAACTCCATCATAAATGTTTGCAGAGCATTTAGGTGAATCAGAAATGGCTGGATTACTTACCTACACTACAAAAACAAATCACAAGAGAATCTTGGTTCTTGATGCTGATTGGCCAATAGCTGTTTATTTACAATAAATGTCCTCATTTATGTTGCATAGCAATATTTTACATTTGAGGGAATTTATCTTCTTAATTTATCTTCCTACAGATGTATGGCATATAATGATTTTACTTAGAAACATTAAAAACAAATATTTATTAAGCTGTTGTTAGTTTATTATACACCTAGGCTGTGATCAAAGTGACTGTATTCATAATAAAGCCCCTCATTGTTTAAATATATACCTGCACAATAATCTAAAGTATGAATTATGTTACGCCTAGTTAACAACCTAAACCAAGTTTTAATGTACCACACATGAAAAACAGGCTGACACAAAAGATGCAAAACTTTGACTCCTACTATAGTGAAGGCTTGGCTCTGGAATACCATGTGGAATATCAAGTTGCATGACTGAATGCATCAGAAAGGCCAAGCCTTCACCATTGTAGGATTCACAAATTTGCATTTAGTATTCTGGAGAACTCTTCTGTAAGACAGCATCTCATGAGGTGAACCTAAAGCCGACACTTTGTGCCTGAGCATTTGGAATTTTTATTTTTCCAAGTTTTATTGTTGAGAATTCTTAAACCTCAAAAAAGGTGAAGACCTCTACTTTATGATTAACTATGGCTCCAGCGCAACAAACCATGCACACACACCGCTGATGTTCAGTAAGCAGACAACCAATCAAATGAAAGGAACAATGTTAAGAATATACAGAGTTCTAGCTTACAGTATTTGAAGCTAGTAAAAGCTAATGGAAATAAACAATTTATATCTTTGTATTATACTTAAAAATTGCAGCATTCTTAAAACACTGGTATTCATGTTAAGTTTCAAAAAGCAAACTGTTATAAAATGGCACTGATTCATGTATAGTGCTCCTATCCAAAGTGACTAACAGCACACTTAGCAATCTGGGGTTAAGTGTCTTACAGAAGGACACAATGGTGGTTATTCAGGAATCGCCCTTGTGAGATTTAACCTGCAAGTTCTTTCACTGTCTCAGGTCTTTGAGCGCTTAGCTACACCCATTCAAATCTGCTACACTACAAATCCAATACCTTATTTTTTTAGTAACATGATCAAATCAGAGTTTGGGACGCAGAAAAGTACCAATTTCAAGACCCAAAAACCAACGCTTTCTTTTAGAACCAATACATACACCTGAATATTTATTACATTTACATTTAGGCATTTGGCAGATGCGTTTATCCAAAGCGACTTAGAAGGTGAGGAAAACAGACAATTACCGTACAGTTCAGTCAGACTGATGATTTAAGGGGAGCTGTGTTTAAAATGTCCATACTGAAAACCACTAAAAGGTAGCGCAGGCAATTTCAGTGAATGAATGAATGAATGAATGAATGAATATGTATATGTATATATTTTTTCATTCATTCTGGGGAAGACGCAAGACCATAAAATGTTTGATCTGAATGCAATGATGTAATGTCTTACTTGCCTGTCATGCTAAACATGTTAAACTATATATATATAAATATATATAGACCCCTTTTGGTCTTTGGACTTTTGGTGATTGCTATCGGGATGTGAAGACACTTTCAACCAACATAACAAAAATTGGTCCTGGAAGGAATCGCCTACCTTGTCTTTAACTGAAAACTATCCCAAGCGCTCAATAGTTGGCTAGTCTTCCAACAACCAAATAATTGATTTTCTGACTAGTTTACTTACAATTTTCCAGAGCTTTGATATTTGTATTAGTGGTGCTTTAATTGGCATGCTACAGTAGCTGCTAGACAGTTTGCACAGTAAAACTTGCTTGGAAAAGTTGTGACTTTAAAGTAATGCCTATAAAGCAGCACTAGAGCTATAAAATTGAGCTGATATAAAACAGATTGATTTTTTTTTACATCATGACTCAAGTTCTGCTCCGTTTCGTTGTACCCCAGCTTGCCATTTTTAACAATACAATATATTTGTTTTTACAATTTATGTAAACACCACCCAATCCAATTGGGTTCAGGTAACCCTGAAACCTGCTTAATTACACACTGCTTGATGCCAACAAGTTGACTAGCCACTCAGGCAACCCACTGCGAAGTCGAATGTGAAACTACACATTTTTGGTTCTTTACTGCACATTTGTTTTGTTGTATATTCTTTATTTATTGCTTTCGTTAATCTTATTATTCGTTTTTAATTTCAGCTTTAGATCATTTTTTTCGCTTTGTTCTCAATCTCCTCTTTAGTTTTCAAATTTTAGCTTTTATTATATTCTCTCAGTTTTAAACACATTTAGTTTTATGTACTTTTATTCAGGTCTAAACATTTCTATTCTTTTGTTTGCAGTCTACAGAGTTGACCAGATTTACTTTTCACTACAGGTTGTATGCTTATATAACCGTGTGACAAATGTGACGTGACAAATAAAAGATCTTGAATCTTAAATCAAACATGCTCTCAAATAAGATACATTCATCTATAGGGAAATACCAAACTGGAGTTAAACTACTTTGCTAGGTGACTGACATCATAATGCACCAAGAATTCCAAACTCCCAAAACAACCATCACCAGAGATTCCACATCCTCACAAGTCTAACAGAAACGTTCCTTTGATTTGAGACTGTACAATGTGCTTCCGTTTCAGTGCTATGCTTTAATATTTAATAGGTTAAGTCTATAGAGTCCTTGTGCTGGGTGACTGCTCTTCAAACGCTGGGAGTTTATGAAGGTGCTTAGAATAAGCAGATCCCCTCATCTCCTCCCTCCCTCTCTCATTATTTTCCACCCTTTCATTTCGCCTCCCTCCCCTCCTATCCCTCTCTGACAGCCAAACCCATTTGAGGCCACCTCTACATTCTACACCATCGAGAGCTTGTTTCTGCCTGTGTGGAGATCTAGGAACAACCACACACACACAGACACGCATACAGACATCTCAGTTTCACTGCTCCATATTCAGGACCTCCCCAGAGCCGAAGCTTCCCATTCTACTCCGTTCATACAGACGACCAGCGCCAAGCACAAAGCTTTCAAAGCTGCTACACACACCCTAACTATGCTTTGTTTAATTCTGAACAGTCAGCACACACAGGATGAGACACAGTTACCCATGGGCCCAAACACTCCCCTCTGTTCTGTACGTCTCACTCACGCATTTGTCAAACACCGGAAACAGTACGGGTTGTTGGCCTGGTTTCTTTTTTGGCACCATGAGCTATAGCAGCAACAAGATTTGACTTTTTTTGGGGTGGGAGGGATAAAGAAATACAGGCAAAATTCCCGTATGTTTCATTACACAATAACTCAGACTCTCTCTCTCACACACCAACACAGCTCGAGTTGTCTTCTCCAACTGCTTAATTTCAACAGCCATCCATTTCCCTGCCACTGTTCCCCTTTTTGCAGCGTCCCACAGCTGGAGGCGAAATCATTAGTGCCCAACTCCCCCCTTTCATACTTCCATACACCCCCTTCCCACCCTCATCTCTTCATCCTCTCCTGCCAGTCCCTTGCATACCTCCCCCTTTCCCTCACAGACCCAGCCCCACCTCCAGAGACCGGTTTCAGCCAATCAGAGAGCTTCACACAGCTAGCCCTCCTCCTTCCTTGACTGTAAACACAGAATAAAACTGGGAAGGAACGGCCTCTTGTTATTGTGCTTTCTTTCCTCTCCCTCTTTCCCTCTCCCTCTATAAAGGCAACAGATGACACACAACATGGCATTTCCCAAAATCCCAAGAACATAACACATGTATCAGCACGGTTCTGTCTGAATGTGTAATGTGGGTGTCAGACTGATTTTTGACACTTAGGGGAGAACAAAATTAGCGATTGCCAAAAAACTATTAGATGATAACCAGGAATAAAAGTGGTAAAATACAAACTATTATGACTTATGATGCATAAAGTGGCTCCAAAAAGCACATCTTAAATGTATCACTGCATTAGATAAACAAAAACAGGTAGAATTTGTTTTAAAGTAGTATTGTACAATTACTTGTCAAACAAACGTGAAGAATTTGTTATAAAACAAAACAAACGCCGAACAAAACTTGAGAAAGCCACATATTGACAACGTTTCCCATCTGTTGCTAAATTATATTTATTTTAATTACTCAATTGTGAAAGTCACAAATTACTTAGAATTTGTCATCGCATTGTGATTGTCCCAGTAATAGCCATGAGTACTCCTTCTAAGCCAAGGCCAAAGTCAATTTTTGCTATTAAGAAGTCAACAGTTACCACAACAGATACACAAGCTATTAGAGATGATATCTTACCTTGTCGGTGGCATCTGCGCATGCATGCTCAGGGCGATAGTGGTATAAACCCCCCATTGCACCTGTGAAACAGCACAAAAACTGTTAACATGCATCTAAAACAACGGTTTATGTAGAACATAAGCTTCAATAGCACAATCATGTGATACGCTGTGATTATTTATAGCTTAATTGCTGCATTTTGGCAACAAACGGTTTCAACAGGTCCAAAAACAGACGCTTGATCCAGCAGCTTTACAGGGTATCAGCAGCATGTTCAGACATCTGGGCACTTCTTTAATCTTGCCTCGTGCATGACAGCATTATCGTAATCATGATCCACATACTATAGTTTAAGCTTCTCTAATACTGCATTAGAATTGTTGTTTGTAAAGGATAAACTGTATTTACTTGGGTCAATCCCACTAATTAATTATATGAGTGCTTGCATGATTCTATAGTTAATGCTCGTCCATTTAAATTGATGACATTGGGTTATTGTTGTAATGAAAAGACACATGAGAGACAGACAGAGATAAACACATAAATCCTAGATTGAAGTATTTTGTTTTCATGTCAAAACATCCAAAGCCTTTTGTTTTCTTTCTGTTGTTTTATTTGTTTCGTCTGCATGTTTGTTTGCGTGTTTCCAGCTTCTTTGTGAGCGTTTCATCAGACGAGCACAGGATTACCCTTGAACGCTCCCAAAAAAACTCTCCAAGGACGAGAACGCTTGTGTGTGTGACTGTGTGGGTGTATGTGTGAAGTGCCCACAAAAAAAGCTTTTCATTTGAACCTGCGCTTCTATTTTCCTCTGTCACCATAGTTCTTTTTAGTCTCTTATTCTCTCAATGACAGAGCAAGTGTGTGAAGTATGAAGTGACTGGCAACTCCAAGATAACAGACAGAGAGCAAGACAGAGAGAGAGAGACAGAAAAAGAGTCCGACAGAGAGAAACAGGGGAAAAAAAGGGAGAAAGAATAAACAGGGCATAAGTGAACAAACAAATTTAGTCAATATTTATTCAGATTTGTGCATTTCTTTACTGTTATTTACCCGTTAGCAAAACATGCCATTTCAGACATTTTAGTTGATATGGAAAAACATGTCAAACAGTCTCAGCCTCAGATGGTACAGCCATGGATAGTACAGCCCACAGTCTCTAAACACTAATGTTCTCTGAACTGTCTAATGTGCATTACATGCAAAACTGCAAGACTTTCTTAATTAATCAAGAACTAACCTGATTGGCTGACTTTACACAACATTTATTGCACTATACTTAAAAGTCTCCACATGTTAGGGGTGTAACAATATTCCAAACTGAACTGAAAAACTGGGATACACCACCCATGGTGCGTACTGTGGTATTCATGGTGCACTAAACACACCTGACTCCTGCTTCCCTAACCCAGCCCTGGCCCATTCTTGAGGTTGACCTCACTTTACCTTGTCTCAGAACTAAGTTTTCTTCCTTAACCTTTGGTTAAATAGTAATTCAACAATATAAATCAACATGTGACTGCAGCACACTTTGCTGGGAAACAAGTGTGTATAGTATAACAATGTATAGCATGACAGGCCTATAGCTGGTTTTACTGGAGGGTTCAGCACTGTTTTTTGTTAAACTGCTTTGAAATAACATTGCAAAAAAACTATACAAAAACATTGAACTGAATGAAGTAGCTCCTCCAAAAAAATGCAGGGATAGTTTTAATGTCATTCTACAACAACTTTTACAAGCCCCCCCCCCCCAAAATTCATCAATCCCCCATATGAGCTGCTGAAGGGAGAATTCTCCTGTACACTAAAGTTGCTGTACTCAAGTATTATTATTATTAATAATAATGATAATGATAAACTGTCGCTTGTCAATTAGATCTACATTTAGGTTGTGGATATAATAATTAAGAGCTCTAGCAAAACAGGCTGGATTCACACCAAAATGTATGCATGAATAAATTAAAACATACCTTTACACACTACCAGCTGATTGTTGAGTAAGGTTTCCGCACGCACTATGGCCAAACGCTGTGCGCTCAGAAGAGGTGTGAGAAACATCATATATATTTAGCTATAGTGTGTATGTCACATTTGTGTGCGTTTGTGGCTGGCTGTTTCTAATTCTCACTTAACCAGACACTCATTAACCAAAGTCCATGTACAGCACTTGATGTTTTCTGTTTGCTAAAAGTAACATTTCACACTAAAGGAACAATGTTTTTGATGACAATCACATTCTAAAACACCTGATAGACAAATCTCTAAAAATCAGTCCACAAGTTACTCAACATTTAAAGCCCCCTGTAGCCATGCCAGCCGTTGCCATGGGTAACAAAATACCTGAAAGAGCATGAAAATGTGTGTTGTTTTAATTCCATCCTTTACAACAATTTGATTGTATGGTATTTATACAAAGTTATCTTTATCTATTAATAGATTTGTAAGAAAAACAATGTTTTTCTCTCACTGATGAATCATGCACTATATCAGGAATCCAGGAACACAGGATCAGCTTTTATCTTGACTTATTTACG
>JAZGTI010004916.1:0-18546 GCA_036877585.1 Botia kubotai
TTCTTATGAGTATATGTACACTAGCAGTGGAATTTACTGCAATGCAACGGGGCGCCACCTGAAATCTTGCCTAGGGTGCCAAATTGGTTAGGGCCAGGCCTGCTTAAAAGCTTAATGTTGTTGCACTCTGATGTTCTGTAATGGCTTGTTTGAAAAATCAAGCATCTGTTCTCTTGAAATATATTGTTGCTCAACAAAATAAACTAATTAAAAAGACAAAAGCATTTACTTCAACACATGGACATATCTGAACAGATAATATGAAGAGCTTTTGATTAAGGCTATTTTATTAATGCATTTCAAATACTTCAAAAAATTACATGTTGAGCAAAACGTTTTGCAAAGTATTTATTAAAAAATTTCAAAAGTGAACAAAAAGAAAGGAAAAATACAAATAAAGCAAAAAAGAAAGAAAATATACTGTATAAAACACAGCAGACATTAAACAGTAGTATTAGACATTTTTCCATCATATATTTCAGATTCTATCTGCCAGCCATGCTTGTGTTTCAGTGCATGTTACCTATAAAGCAAGACAAGCAAAAAATTATGTAATAATTCAAACTCCTAGTCCGAATTTCCTTCTAATTTACCCAAACCTCTTTACCACAGAATAACACAGAAACAATTGATAACATTGAAGCCATCTGGAGACAGAGCAGTTAAAAGTTCAACCTCATTAAAACACCCCTCCCATTAATATTTAAAGAGACACACTGTAGCAGTGATTATTTAGATCTCAAGGACTGATAGATGGGCATGCTTGTCTTAAAGAAACAAGCAAGTCGTCCTTGTATTTGGTAGAGCCTGTTAAATGTAGCTCGCCAAGAGATGGAAGTCAGTTCTGCTTTCAGAATATAAACTTTTCAACAGTGGACTTTAACAGAAAAACATTCAACAAAAACATACAGAAGATAATGTATTTGTCTGCTGAGGTAAAAAAGTGGAATACAATGACTGTGTGAAGAACATTTTTGATTCCTCTGTCTTTGCAGGAGACACAAGAGACAATTACAACTATAAAAGCACATTTTAGAGAGAGTGGGAGGATAACAAATGTTTTTTTAGAATTATGCATTTTCAGACCTGTAGAAAGAGCAGAGCCAACGAATGCCCAAATATCCCAAAGCTGGGACATCTGTCCCAAAACTGACAGATATTGGTCCTGGACTAAGTACATGGCCTGTTATATTTCTCTGCTGAAAGTAATTTTTAACCTGGGTCTACAATTGTGTCTTGGAAAACCAGCAAACGAGAATGTTTTTCATTTACAGGGCTGATTGACACACTATATAGCTAACACAAAGCATGTATTGATTATGCAGGCTGCTAGACTGGACCTTCTATTTCTCATCTGTAACAAAGGTAACGACTGAAGATTGTAAAAAAAGTTTCTTTGTATAAATATTTATTGGCATGTGAAGAGAGTTTATGGGGTTTAGAGCTCTCAATATAGCCCATCCTTTCCCTGCAGCTCACTAAGACATCTGTCCACACTGACCCGTTACCTACATCTAAATAAAAATATTGGATGTATTAAAAAAAACAATCCTTCTCTGTGAAGTTATGCTTATCTTCTCTGTCTGCAGTGTGACAGCACATAGTGGCAATAAATGATAAACATCATTCCCTACCGAACTTCCCTCACATTTTACCCTCACCCACACGGAATGAAAAAAATGCTGATCTTTTGTGTTTGTTTACCAAATGACATTACTGCAACAAATAAAAAACATGCAAGGCAGACAGGTAATATTGCTATGCAGACACATGTCCCTTTCACCGAAGCCAGTCTAGGAAAAGCTGTTCCACCAACAGAAACGCTCCTATTATATCCTGAGTGTCAGTCAAACATCCTTTATTATCATTATTTAATAGCAAAAACCTATCTGAGAAATACCTACTGCATATAGTGTTTTTTCTACATTTGCTTTAATGAAAAAGCTTTTCAATCCTCTTGCTTGCATTTTTATAACATTTTAGTTACACATTGGAAAAGCAGTCCTTTTGAAGATTTTTCTCTCAGCCTGGCCTTGATTGGCAAAAAAACCCATGTGACTTTCCCAGCATGCTTGTCTCCACAGGAGGGTGCCAATTCCAGAAAATGAAGACTATAAAGATGAAAGAAAAAAATTCTGATATGGGGAAAACTTTAGAGTAGACAACAGTACTTGTAATCATTTCACTTAAAAGAGAAATTGACAAGCAAGAGAGAAAAAACATCTTTTAACAGAAATCAGTGACTGTCCTCTTTCTCACCACTAGCTTCTGTTGTTCTCTGAGTTATGCAACAAATGCTTTGCTGGCTCTCAGAGCAGTGAGTTTTACTCATTAAAACTTGCTTTCTTAAGTACAGTTCTTTGAAGTCCATGTGGTATGTTGTTTTATTTTTGCCAGTTTCCTAGTTTGCATATGGGGCTCATTGACTGATCCAGTTAACTCTTTGGCGTTATGTGTATCCACTGTAGGCACCAGAAAGAACCAAGGCAATGAGGAGGCCGGCTCAGCGACGTAATTGACCCATCTGGTAGTTCTCTCTCTGCTGGCGATGGTGGCGCTGCGGCTGGGTCTGTGCAGTGGATTGCTGGGCTCTTCTTCTCTTCAGAGTGCCTAGAGAGTAACATACAAACACACATGGGTGTGATTCATCACGCTACAAACACAATTTCTGTTCTAGCATATTTAAATTCATAATGATCTCAGACAAACAAACAAGATCCATGGGTAAACAAGGTCAAACATGTTGATTGTGATTCGCCTTTTGTGCACTGATGGTTGTAGTCTTAAAAGTTATCTGCAAACATGCTGTGCTTCAAACAGCCATTTAAGCTGCTCTTTTTTATAGAAGAACTGAAGAGGATGTTTCAAACTGTGCTTGTTTGTGTGACGTTTTTAAGGTTGCAGCCTGAATCAAAACTTAGGCTTTGAGGCTGATTACTTGGCTGAGGTTCAGAAAAAAAGGTACTTTCAAGCATGTCTGGTCAGATTGTGTAACACACTGAGAACTGCCATGCATGATTTTAGTGAGTATACATTACGTTATAGAGTTATAGTTATAGAAATTCTGCTCAGTGTTTGTATCACATCCACTCCAAAAGTGTTGTGTGCGTGTGAAGGGTGAATCTTAAGGCACTGGCTTAAGTGGTTGCGGTGATCTGGGGTATTTTTCTGTATGTGGTTTGGTGGGGAAGAGGTGAACATAATGTACATTACCTGGCAGTGGTTTGGGTGGGGGCAATTTAGGGTTGCTACTTGGCGTGTGCACACTACAGATTTTGATGAACCCAGCCATTAGCATGATGAGAGCGATGCCCATTAACAACACAGCCCACCAGTGCTTCTAAAACACACAAAAATAATCCTCATGAGATCAATGACACATTCAAAGACCAAATGCTTGATTGAAACCACAAAAATGTACAGAACAAGCATTTAATGATATTAGAGTAAAACACTTGCCACTATCCACTGTGCGATGCTTGTGTAAAGCTCAGGGTCAAAGATGGCCTTCTTAAGCCTGGCAAGGGGACCATCAGCATCCACCAGCCTACACTTCATAAAAACATCACAGTAACCTTTGAAATCATTACAAGGAGAGCCAGGCTGCAATGTAGTGCTCTTTTTATTGAAGTATTTAGCCCATCTCTCTGAACCGGTGCTGCTGCAAGTATTGGGCTGACCTACAAACAAATAAAGATCAAGAGAGGAATTTTGTGAGATTTTTCTTTTTTTAGAAACGGTGGGATCAGACAATTGGACCACGACAGGATGTTTGAGAGAGTCATGTTACTCACCCTTCTCCATACAGCAGACATGACACAGTTCGGTGTCATTTTTTCCCTCCTCGCTTGCACATGTGCAAAAATCTAGACCGTATTTCTGACAGATAGAGCCAGAGCAAACCTGTGAGACAGAGGGTGAGATACTAGACATATATTTTTCTTAACTGTACAACAAAGCATATTCAATGACCCAGCACCTTACAAAGATCTATAGTCAAGTTTCTTGACTATATACAAGTGATCTTCCTTTAACTATTTATGCAATTTTTGGAATACTCTCGAAAATAAAAAAAATACTTATTTATAATAATAATTTATAAAATACTTTTTATCATTTTGCAGAGATCAGTTTTTACTTAATAATTAAAGTCTTTTTGTTGATCTGCAGCAAAAAGCCAAATTAATGCAGGCTAACTTATACAGGTCATGAGGCAGCACCTACCCCATTAAGGCAGACTTGGGTATTTCGGTGGCAGGTTGTGAAGTTCTCTTTTGGTATTGAGGTGGGGCATTGGGCAGTGTTCCCATTGCACATACCCATTTGAGCACACTCAGATTCCTCCCTACACTTTACACTGATGTTCTGAAATTTACATTCAGATGTGCAGCATGGACCTTGACTGGGACTGCAGGTAAAAAATGAAATAAAAAAGAATGTTGTATTACAAGAAATGAAAAACTACTAATTAAAAGGTGCCCTATGCAGGATAAAAAATAAAGTACGGACTTAATCCCTCTCAATCATTACCTATGATCTACTAAAGTAGTGTGTGGTGGCATTTGTGTCTTCAGAAACACTGTCCTCTGCCTGTAGTTTCTTATTTTTTATTATTTCTGGGGGGCAACCTTTGGACAGTGGTGTGTATCCCCCAGCTAATATCAATGCAAAGGTGAGGGCAGGGCAGTGTTCCATCCAAGAGGAGGGGTCAAGTTTAAATGTTGTGTTTACAAACAGTAACTGAAAATCTTGCATAGTGCACCTTTTATATAAAAAGCGTTAAATTATTGCTAATGATGCAACTTTAATCTCTGGTCATATGGAAATAACAATGCAAGAAAAAAACAGTGCAAAATAGAAATGTCAGATAAGGTACAGTGTATAAGGCCGGATGTCAGTCATGGCAGTCTTCGCATACATTTAACATATACAATATAAATCATACATTCTCAGAGATATAATAGAAGGTCAGTATTTTTGTATTCTGATGAACAGATGGTGTTATGTAAGATCAGACTGTTAAGGGCCTTCTTACGCACCTGCAGAGAGCGTTTTTTGTCAGTGTACACTTCACCCCATCTGGCTGATTGGCATTATGGCAACACTTGTCTTTGCACTGGTCACTGTAGCCACAGTCACACTGCTCATTAGCCTCCACCAAACCATTTCCACAGATGGGCTGACCAGATTCTGAACAAGGACATGACAGTGAGAAACAAGGAAGAATGAGAAACAGCAAGAATAAACAAGGGAGCAATATAATGGAAAATGTCTGTATCAATTTAAATTCTTTAGAATAAAAGCCTTATTCATTATTGCTACAGGACAAGGACTGGCGGAATTTGTTTCTGCAGAGAACGATATAATGAGCTTAACACGGGGACAATCACCTTGCTTTGCTCACGTTGATAGCAGTAGATTCCTGCTAAATTAAAACTCCCATTCTATACAAAGTTTTACGAATTCTACACCCCTTTCATAAAATATTTTTATTTTGCTTTCAGGTTATGCTTTCGGTTACTGATAAATGTCAAGTAATCTAAATTTTATTTAACACATCACAGCAGATAAAGTTTAAATTAACGTTTAGTACAGCACACTTTATACTCAAAAACAACACATTCTTTGTCATATTCTTGTTGGAGACTAAAATCTCACCAACGAAGCAGATGAATCTTTTCTTATCCAGCACTTGGCTGATGTTGCGAATGCTGCAGACGGAAAACTTATTATTGTTGAACTTGTCTCCTGATGTGGCTCTGGCATACATGATGTAGTTGCCTCTCTCTTTCTGTTCCTGAGTCTTAGACTCGCCTGGAGTGCATTCAATTCCTGAGTCATGCTGGAAGAGAGCATAACAGGATAAGAGACAAGGTGTCATCAGCAACAAGCGCACAAACACACTTCTCTAAGAATCTCTAAAAATATTCTCCTCCTTTTTTGGGCTGCAGCTGAACTATATGCATTTGGCAGAAACCAGAAACATTTGAAATGTCTTGCAGCTGTTAAACAAAACAATCCCTTTATGACTTGCTAACAACATTCAGCAACTTTATATTAACACTATGTTTCATGGTGTCATGGGTACATTTACATTCTTAGCAGATGTTACTTAATTAAAGTGAGTTACAAGTGCACAGACTGAGCAAATACTAAGTCAAGTTATGAAGTCTGGCCAGATCAATCTGACAAATCAAAATCAGACGGCGTACTGTAATTCAGCATTATTTCATAAGCATCATAGAGTAAAATCTAATTGGTTCATAAATGATTCCGCTAAGATGTTGGGGATGTTGGACAGAAGCCAGCAGGAGAAAAGTGGCAGCCTCACCGGTGAGCCGAAGTTGTGTCCGACCTCGTGAGCGAAGGTGATGTGAGAGACTTTAGGGGGAACATGTGAAGCGTAGTTCTGTACTGTAATGATGCCGGTGTTCAGAGACTTCATCTTCTTATCAGAGTACTGCTTATTCTTCTCACAGATCCCACCAGAGCTCCCTGAAACCAGAAGTGAAGCTGAAACACTTTGCCTTTGATCACTCACTCTGTTCCGGACATTGAGGGGTGCAGGACAGAGCCTGCAGCACCAGTCACATCTTTATTGTCTGGAGTGCACAGAAGTGTGGGGCTGAATCTCACTGTACAGTAGCTGTGGCTCTGACACCCACACAGGATTTGCCACTAAATGCAAACAAGCACCTAACGTTCACAGACAGAGGGCAAAGACACACATGCCACTCTGACATCAGAACACTAATACTGTGGGATATCACTCACACACATGGTTGTAACCATGTTTTGTTAAAATTAAGCATCTAAAGAAACAAAATTAAGGGAACTGGTAAAATTACAGTCCAACCCAAATGCCTAGACAAATGCAATTAAAACTCTCTAGAGTTTAAATATGAACATTTGAAATAGTTACTTGCATATTCATTCTTTTCTGAACTTTCTTTAACCAGTATTTTTAATTCTTTTGTGGAAGAAGCCTAAACTGAAGCGACAGAAGAGAAAGGTTTGTAAATATGTGGAAAATTAGATTTTAGTTACTCAGCTATTTAATCAGTACTATTACAGATTACATCAGCAAGTTTACAGGCTTAGCATCCAATCAGAATTCAGACTACTGTGCTGAACAAACACAAAAAAAATAAAACATATCAGCAGAGTTTAGCAGTTAGAGGAGGAAAAATGCACACTTGCACACTGAATAGTTGGTTTACTGTTTGCTGTGAACAATGTGTCAGTAAGACATTAACTGCTGGGATCTAGTGTCAGCAAGTCAGAGCAGGGTGAAAAAGACAATTTTAACAATGCTAATTTACCTTCTTTGCTCTTCTTGGTGTCTGTTTGTGTTTCCCCTTAAGAACAGTGTCAAAATGTCAGGTCTTGTTTATACAAAAATATAGTAATGTTTTGGAAAGACATTACATCAAACATCACAATAAGAACGAATCAATGAAATTTTTTTTTGCTCGTCCCCTGCAGGTTCGCGAAAGGGCTGGAGCCTATATCAGGCCGTAGACAGGAAACACCCTAGATAGATGGCCAGTCCATCGCAAGGCAAACACTCAGACACACACACACACACACATTCGTACTCACACACCTAATGACAAATTTACTACTCCCATTTTAATACTTACTCCTAATAAAATAAAATAAACTTTTTCCACTACTATTCAGTTCCATCTGCTGCAGAACAATTACCATAATGGGGACTAAGTTGTCTTACAATTGGCTAAGGACACGAATACTTTATAACCTAAATTAAACAAGTCCACATAACATAAATGCTCATCAAGTCACTGATATAAAAACGGCACGGAAGCAAACATTTTTCATATACAGTAATCAGCAACTACTAGCTGTTACACTGCTCTGTGTGTGTTTGATTATTAGTGCAGCATCTGTCCTCAAGGTGATCTCACAGTCTGGGTGAGCCAAGGAGGTGAGAGAGAGACAGCACATGACTCCATAGCAACACAAAGCCATTAATAGCAACACACATTAAAACTGATGATGAGAATGTGTCACCTTTAAGGTGTGAATGTTTGTGTTAAAAGGCTAGCAGGGTTTTGGGTAGATCAAAGCTGAAGGAAAGGTGTAAACTGTAATTCTTTGGCTTTAGGGAAGTTATTTTGCATGCAAGTAATAATGCAGGGCTGCAGATGTATCCGTGTCAAAAAACTTTTCTCCTTGGTAATAATGCAATTTTAATAAAGAGAAAAAGTAAGTAAGTACTAAAGTAAACTGACTTTTTAGAAGGGCAAAGTCTGAAGGTGTGTATGGACAAAAAGCTTATTTTAGTTATTTTATTGGTCAGTGTGCTACAAAACACACACACAGACACACAGACACGTTTACCTAGCAATCTAAATGGGAACAAACCATAACCTTAAGAAGACTTTTGGTATTTTAACAATTTATTTTATGTTTTTTGTTTACCTATTTTCTGTGAGCATTTTATCTCTAGTCAATACTACACATAGGGAGGGCATACTATACAGGGACTGAGATTGAGCTTTTCGGCAGGCAGTGTAAGGTTAATGAAGACGACTCTGCCAGTTCCACATTCAAGCAGAACAGCTGCTATTAATTAATATCACGCCTGAATCACAGGTCACTTTAGACTCGACAGCACACATGACATGATTTTATTTCAGATTAGCAGCTACTGATTTAAGTCACAATGCACCACTGTACCTAGCAGCTGAAAACCTCTTGTGAGATAAATGGGGAGACCATGTGAGCGTGTTGCTGATCATACCTGAAGGAGCCCCGACCCAGGCCAGCCCCAGGACACCGTCATCAAAGTCCCTATCAGTAAACACGTAGGCTAAGCAGTAGTCGTCATGATTTTGCTCCGAGTTGAGCTCTAAAAATTTCTCCACCCCAATGTTGGCAAACCGGAAGGGGTTTGAAGGATCCTTCTCGTCATCAGTTGTGTTGATCTGAAAAACAAACACACTTTAGTTGATTACAGTAAATAGTCTGCAGAACTGGCGCTCTATGCTATTAATACCAGATCCCTTGGTGGCATGGATCTAACACCTCAAGCGACCTTAGCAAAGGCTAAACAGTTTACAAAGAACTTTATGACATGGACTTAAAAAAGTGATTTATCTCTTTAATACAAGTTAGATCAGTAACCCCCTTGTACAACTGTAACATCATAAGCCAGTCAATTGAGGAAACATTTAGTAGAAATATCCTGTTTAAATTTCACATTACTAAAAACACAAAAAAAATCTATGTACTGTAAATGAATGCCAGGTCTACAGTTTACTTATGAATTTCATCTGAATAAAGAAAATAAACTACGTACTGATTCCTTTCCCTGGTACTATGCTTGACTTGCGTACATTAATATGAATGAACAACTTCAAAATGGTCTTGATCCATATTTCAATTCCGAAAGGGAATAACAGCAATAATATTCACATTACAGAGCAGACTGCACTACATATCGGAAATCAATTTAGGCTGCAGTGAAGGACAGCATCTTCATGCTGCTGAAAAATATGTTTTATCAGCTCTTTCAGAGACAGAAAAAGCTAAGGTCTATGGTAGCGTTACATACTGATGAGTATCACAGAAAAACTTACTGACCTTGATTCTCTTTACCATGAAGCTGATGTTGCGGATGCCTTGAAAGTCAGTGCTTTGATAGATGGAGTCGATGGCCTTCACATGACTGGAAATCTGCAGAACCCAACAGAACATCCGAATAAATGCACAACAGTTTAAAATACAGCAGGCATACAGCAGCATCTTTTTGGGACACCTGTAATACCTGTGCAATTACAGCATCTCGGCTGCCGTAGTATCTGAAGAAGAGGTGATCTGTTTGAATGAAGAGCTGACAGGTGTTTTTCTCAGCCTGTGCTGCTCGACGTCTCCTCAGGATCACTGGCCCATCAGCCCTCTCCTCATCAACCACACGCTTCGTATGCTGCTACAGCACAGACAAGAACTTTACTTAATACAATCATTTATTTTAAATCAGAGTTTAATTAGAGTTAGAGTTTTAATCAGAGTATTTATTTAGTATTTTTTTTAGTACTTTGATAAGTGGGGGTAATTAGAAAAACTCTGAACTTCAGAATAATAGAAATAAGAAAATGGAGTTCTGTGTTGGACATTTGTGTTTGTTTATACTCTGAGCTCATGGTAGCTGGTTACATTGATTGTATGAGGGGATGTGGAAGCTGACCTGGCTGGGCTCTTCCACTGCAGACGCCTGGTACTTCTTCATCCTCTCAAACACAGAATGGTCTGCACAGCCACCCTCTGCTCCGTATTTATGAGGGTAATCTGTGAGGTGAAAATTCAGACAGAGGTCATACTTAGAAGTCACAATTGGCAATCCTTTTTTATTAATTTTTCATTCATTATTTTCAGTCCATTTTAAATTATGGTATGATCTTCACTGATGTTAAACTAATTTTTATGTCTGATTCTGCATATGCCTATGGAAAACAATAACAGTTGTGTGTAAAGTGAAATGCATTGTATACATAAACTTGTCTAAAGCACCTCTGCACTTTGCACTTCACAATCACATTGAAAATGTTCATAATATAAATTTTTTTTTGGGCTTAAACAGTGACACTAAACCTTTAAATTCCATACCATATGTTACATAACTGAAAAGACATTTGTCCTGAGGGAAGCCTCGCAGCAAGGAAAAAAGGACATTTTTCCTGAGGTAAGCCTCGCAGCGAGGAAAAAGGACATTTTTCCTGAGGTAAGCCTCGCAGCAAGGAAAAAGGACATTTTTCCTGAGGGAAGCCTCGCAGCAAGGAAAAAGGACATTTTTCCTGAGGTAAGCCTCGCAGCAAGGAAACTACACAGAGTAAAATCACACACCACACCTGAGGAAAAACTGTGAATGCAGCTGTTACCAAGTCCAGCTAATCCTGTTACTTTAATAAAAACAGCACAAAGTGTGACTGTTGTTTGAAGTTTTCGATTTTTAGCTACAGTCCACGACATGTCTGGTAACAGTTACTTATTATTTACACAGTTTAATACAGAACTGCCAGTTCCTACCGTTAATGCTACTGCTTACAGTTGCTTCTATAAATGACTGAGCAAAGACAACATCCAATAAGTACAAAGTACAATTAAAGATTCTCTACTGATTTACTTGCCAATTGGCTGGAAACGCTATTAAGTGCAACCATTACAGTGTTTAAATCGAACGGTAAGATTGATAGGTTGATCCTTGCCGGTGTAAGTGACATCAGCCATTTAAATCTACTGATGTCTACTAAAGAAAACTTTTATTGTAACTGACACTAACATAACAAAATTTACTGAATTTGCATTTATCTAGATATGACTACTAAAGTCGTTGTCTTTATCCAAAATCTCAACAGACTGATACTGTCTCAGCAGATGATGAAAGGAAAACACTTTCACATTGTCATAATCGTTCTATTGACATAGAAAAAGAAAAATACAGTTCCTTGGCTGGAACTTTTTTACAATTTACACACCATCAAAACTGTTTACCATTATTGTGGTATCATCCATTTCAGATAAACTGCACATATTAATACAAATGTTGTCACTTTATGTGTCACTAAGATGCTCTCCACCTGTCTAATAGACAGTTCTATACAGTTCCAAAATAAGCTAATGCAAATAATGCAATAATGCAAAGTAGACCACCCTTTATGTTGTTTAGTCAAAGGGTCTGACTATCTGATATTATTAAATGGCTTGTTAATAAGAAAATAATATATTGGGGCTTTAATTTGTCTTGGAGGTTGTTAGACTGTCCAAGCATTGGTAATGGAGACTGATGTATGATAACAGCAACTCCATTTCTTCTCTCTGAGGATTTCATTGTCCCACACTGAATGAAGATCTATTCAGATTCAAATCTATGATGAGTGGAACAAGAGAGACAACTGTCTAGGGGAAATAAGTGCAGAAGAACATTACAAATGCCATGAGGAGAACTGAAATATATCTTCTCTCTCTGAGATGAATAATGAAAAATGAAAACTTTGTGAGCTTTTAGCAAAAATAAAGCCTAGCAACATTTTTCTTTTACTCTTGTAAGTATAGTTAAAACGTTAAATACTTAATTGGACATTATCTGTGTTATATTGTGGCATTGCAGAGCTGGGAGCAGTTTCAGTATTAACAGTAATGTGTTGTTGTTATTCTGTGTTGTTATTCTGACTAGGCTCACAGAACCATTTAATAATAGTGGCTGAAATATTCAGACTTCAATTTTGCAATGTTAAACTCTAAGGTGACTATGATCTGGTCAAGTAGGGTCAAATCAAGCTCCTGGATCAATGTCTTTTTGTGCAACATTTCTGTCAAACACTGGTCACCACACTAACCTCAGAGGAAAATGACAAGATGTGAACTGCGGTTCAACCCCCAACCTCAAGAGTAACCCTAACATCTGACTGGCTGACAGGAATGTTGTTCCAGGACCAATAAGAACACTGATCCAGGAATATGTCATACATGGGGGAAATCTAATCCTCTTCTATTGATCAAGCCTAAACAATGTAATAATGTGACAATAACTAACTGACAAAGTGTAAATGTTAACGCCAATTTTATATAAAGAGCACAACTGATGTATTCATAGCAATGACTGCATGAGAATGATAAATTTCATGATTTTTCAAAGGGACATTGAGGTCTCTGTTCACAGTAGCCTCAATGAGCTTGAGTAAGCTCAGCTAGAGCAGTAAATTACTCAAGTGAGAATCATTACCCATAAGTCAAGAGTAATTGACATTAGTCCAATGAGAGGCAATTAATGATTGTAAATTATACATTTTCTCAGTTTTTATTCTATAATTACAAGTCTTTGGTTGGTAAAGTTTGAGACACAAAAAAGAGGATCAGTCTGTATAAGACATTTCTGAGCCTGGCATGAACGAGTGAATCTCCCAGAGTTCAGCAGCCCTCCTTCTGACCTCTGTTCATGTGTTTCAATAGACTACTGTCAGCCACAATTAGCTCCTTCTTTTTCCTTCTCACAGACAAATTTGCAATCCAACCACATAACCTCCAGCACTAAAATGATTCCTTTTATAATGCCAATGTCCAAGAATATAATGTGAAAAGCAAGACAAATCAAACTCTAATCTCTGTATTTCCAAGTCTGAGCATCTTGAATCTTTGACAGGGCTGCAATGTCTATTTTATCAGTTCTTTTTACTTGGGACATTATGACAGTGAAAGCATATACAAGTACTGAAGAGGTTGTATCAGCCTGTTGAGCTGGAAAAGTGTACCACTAATTTGAAGTGACAGAATGCAACATAGGGAGAGTAAAACAAAGAAACAGTAAGTGGTAGCTCACTGCATTTTGTTTTAAATACTGTTTTAAATTAAAACAGTCTTTTTTAGGTTTTAGGCACTATTTTAATATATATAATATAATATTTATAGGTGCAACTGATTTGTATTCCACCAATTCACTTAATTTAATACATACTATCCAAAACATAATCCAAAGGATTACAATAACCACGATGAGGTGCTGTGATTGTGAATGACAGCGCTTTTCTAGTCAAAAGAAATCATACATGCAAGATGAAAGTGACATGATCCAGCCATTTTAACAGCTCTCATCACACTCAGGAGAGCCTCAGTTCATCAGTGACTAAAGACAGACCCACTCAACAGACAGTCATTTATCAGTTACAACAAGCATGGGCGATGGCGACATGGATTGTGTGCAGAACTGGGTAGTGTGTACACTAAATTAAACATGCTCCAGCCCGAGGAGTAACGCTTTGTCATTTGGGTCTTGGTTCCTCCCAAGATTTCTTTCTCATCTAGTTAAACATCTTGGGAAGTTTTTCCTGCTGCTGTCACCTTTGTCTTTCTCACTAGGGGGTTTGTAAACAATTTGTATAGCTACTTTGAAACAACATGTTTTGGGAGTTAGGGTACTACACACACACACACACACACACACACACACACACACACACGCACACGCACACACAAACAATTCTATTAGATGATTAACAATCTAAGAATCTAAAGCTGAATTAAACCAACTGATTAGCTCCATTACTAAGACAATATTTAAGTTTAAAAACATGTCAATAAGTGTGACAGTGACATGATGTAGGTCATTCCAGGACAGTGATATACTAATATTAGCTTACCAATGTCATCCTCATGGTAGATGACTGAGTGGTAGGGCACATTCTGGTTTTTAAGGTATCTCTCTGAGGGCTCTACGTAGTATGTGCCATGGTGGCTCTTAATAAACCCTTCAAACTTCCCATCGACGATAGAGCCATGGGTCAGAGTGCCCTTCTCACCTGAAACATAAACAAAACAATGGTTAAAGACATACTGACAGGATATGTTAACTGTAAAGTCGTTCAGGGCACAAAAATATCTCTCTGTCTGCTGGTACACAGACAGCACGCAGTAAAAATATGACAGAGGCAGAACTGTGTAAAGAGGTGCTGCTCTGTGAATCACTTCCATACATTATAATCCAGTAATTCATATTTACACGCACACCTCTTTAGCTGTTGACCTTTTGAAGGGTAATGAGCTTGCCAGCTCTGCTACTGAATCTGAAGCTGAGCTGCTTTTCATCTGCAGGTTTAATTCTGTTCCTCCTGTCTGTTCCATCAAATAATTATTCTACAGCTGTAGCAGAGCAGTAAGCAGCTGGACACCAACATTTACATTTCATCGTGTAGGTAACACATTTATCCAAAGTGACTGACAAATGAGGAATACCACATACAATACAAAACTGATTCATCCTAAGGTAGCAGGAACTTTGCTGCAATACAAAATTTCGAAATTGCTAAAAAAATTAATCCAGAACAGAGATACATGAGTATCTCTGTAAGTGAGACACATTAAAAACAACAGTGAAATAACAGACCAAGAATTTAATGCCCAAATAAGAAATCCAGTGGCTTCAGATGTATTTTAAAGGTATAAAAGGATAGATAGGTTCATTACTCACAAACAGAGTAGCAAGTTCTGCATGTGTGCACTTGCGCTCTAATAAGGACACAGACAGGAAGTGACAGAACAGACCAACAAAAGGAGCTGTTGTCTGTATCTCTTGTTGCGGACAGCGTAGGCTTTCAAAATCTCTAAAGATAAACAGACATTTTTGCACTACAGTAGCTACAGACTAGCTTTTTTACAAAGCGAGCATACCTCCATGTGTTTTGAGCTTTTACAAGCATCATGAGTGTGCCACACGAAACAAATTATATAAAAAGGACCTTTAAACTGACATTTAACAGGAGCTAAGTGATATCACAGTGAAAAGACTTTGAAAAAGCAGTGTGTATTTTGGCTGCTCTTCAGGCATGGAGGAAGAACTTGCAGTCTGGTTTCTCTCTTTAAAAAAGGAACTCTTCATTCCTGAGACTGATAAGGACAGGAGACGAGCCACACTCTCACTCATTTATTCTCTGCCCTCCTCTGTATCTCCCTGATCTGCTGCTCTCCCTCACAGATTCAAATGACAAGAAATCTGATGAAGTGCAGTACTAAACTCATTAACTCTATACAGGTAAAAGCCAAGACAGATACACACATTACAGGTCAGAAGTTTTAACACACAAAAGTTTTGTTTCTTGTGATCTAGAAAATCTTTGACCTGAATACATATGAGTATAACCTGAAATTTGACATTGTTTTTATGTATATATATATTGGTTGTTTATATCTATGTATGTTTTGTAAGTATATATATATTTTATTTTACAGAAAAAAAATAATATTTTCTTACATAATGAATTAGACTAGAGTGTGGAAAAGCAGCTAACAAGTGGCTTAAAGGGCTCATGAACTAAAAATTCCAATTTTCCTTTATCTTTTGACAGTTAAGAGGTTGTTATACTATACAAATATCCTGTAAGTTTTAGAACTCAGAATTCAAAAAACGTTTTTATTGAAACCAGTGTCAGAATAAAACTTGATTCGGAAAGTGTGTGCTTATGACTCAACCATGCATGGCATGTTAATCACAACCACAAATCTTTAGGTATAGCGCCTCATTAGTAAACTTCAATACCAGCACAATAATTAAGGAACATAATGAAAATAATGTGGTTCTAGAGCTGGCAGTTGTTCTGAGCAAATCAAGTGAGAATTTGGCTAGTTCGTAAAAAGAGAGATAAAGAGGGCAGAGGTAAGATCCATATAGAAAATACTGTCATACCAGGATGTGCAGCTGAGCTGTTTAGGGTTCAGCTCTGCCACGACAGGACATATGTTCACTTTGTTGACATCTCTCATTGTTTTCAAACCCAGTAGAAGATGGGAACAGCCTGACAGTGCTGACCTACAACCTCACGTTATCAGTGTCAAAAATTAGCTTTTTTTACTGAAAGGCAATATTTGCTAACACAAGTTATTACAACTGATTTTAGTTTTTTTAAAAGGCTGAGGTGTGATTTTGTTAGATACTACTACTACTACTACTGTCATTATCAGACAAATACATGTAAGCCATCAGTAGGCTGATTTCTGAAAACATAAAACACTGATGATGTTTAAGCATTGTTCTGTTAATTTGAGCTTTTTAACACAGCAACAGTGGCTTAATCAATTCAGCTGTGTTTGGGGAAGGACAACATATTTGTTCCATTTGGTGTTGTTATTGGCACAGAAATGACACATCAGCTTTTAAAACTTGTTTGCTCCCACATTTAACACTGGCCTCACAGACACTGAATACATAACTAATTTGACAGCTAAAAATGAATAATTTATTATGAGGGAACATTTTTCCGCACATTTCTAGGACATTTTTTCTGGATCATATGAGGTCACAAGCCCTCCTATAAAATGGTAATTTTATAAAGGCAGACTCACTTTCTAAATGTCTCCTTTCTCTAATAACTATATAATTATTATTATCTCTAATAATAAGTCTTCCTCACACCACATCTAAAAAAACATACAACTCTACCTCTACAAAAGAAGTGAACAAATACAATAGATAGAGCTGTTTCATCTATGTTTCCGTGGCAACTATTCAAAAATATTTTTTTTAGTTTGTGTAAAGTTTGTGTTAGTTGCTGTGCTTACCATAAATGTCACCAGTATAAATGTGAGAGGTGTCATAGGGGATCTCCTCCCCTGAAACTTCCACCTTGAGATCTGGGGAGAACAACGAGGTGTCCCTCTTCATCCGAAGGTTAAAATGCCTGATGAAAGGAGAGCAACATTAGCATGTTTCTGTAAGGTAGATTGTAATGTTAAAACACAAAAACAACCCTCAGCATGCTTCTGCTTACTGCACAACAAAATAGTTCAAAATAAGCGGAATGATGGAGAGCATTACTCAATCTGACATAAAAAAAAAAGTCAACAGGGAAACTAGCCAACCAGTTTTTCTCATTGTAAGAAAACACATTTCTTTCAGTTACTGGCATTTATAATTAAATCTTTCGTTCAGGTTGCGACACTTCCTGTCAGCCCATTAAAAAATTCTGGTTTCTATAGTAAACACTACATAGTAATGAGTACCTGTGACTCAGAATGAGTCATTTGGGTTAACTTGGCCCACATTCATAGTAATACTGAGAGATGTGTAAAGATGGGTTAGAGGGTGTGCCAGATGTCTAGATGTAGTGATGTCCACCAAGACATGGTGGTAATAATCATTGGGCAGGACCCTATGAACAAGCCCAGATCTACCTGTTCTGTGCTGACTGTGAGAATAAATTTGCTCAATTTTGTTGAAGGGATTTAAACCGGTAAAATGAGTTAAATGGAGAACAGAATCCATACATTCTTCTATCGACAGGTATCAATAGCTAAAATAAACATTAAAACAAGTCCAAAGAAGAACTTTATGCCTGATGGGCATTCCAATTTTTTGAGCATTTGCTGAGCTTAATGCAGAGTTCTGTACAGGTATATTCCATGTTGGACTGCCTATCAGTAATTGTTGTTTATTTACAGCAGAGAGACAGAAAGAAAATTAGATGTCTTGTAGTGCTGTAATGGACATAGCAAGACTGCACACCACTGTGATCACGCATTCCTTCGGCATAAATGGAAACAAGTGTCACCTATGCTTTAGTAATGCAGCTCAGCCCGTTTACATGTTTTTACTCACATAGTAAAACGTATAAACTATAAGGAGATTTTAGGTGGTCTTCACTAATTAAAAGGCTCATAACTTCATCATAAGCCAAATAATGTTGTACTAATGTGAATGGTAACATCTTCTTTTTATGAAACAATGGGAGTCTGGGTGTGTGTGTGGGTTTGCAACGCATTTGTCTCAGAACTATACACAAGGGGCTTAAGAAGCCAGACAATAGCTGTGGTCTAGATACGCCTCTTCACAGAAGATTTCCATAATGACAGCTAGAAAAAAAACCTAAAAGTAAAGTGCACAACCGTACTGTATCGATACAGCAAACAGAAAACTGAATTTTGTAAATGAGTTAGGTCATTACAGAAATCAATGCAGGAACAGGAAGAGTCAGGTCCAAAGGGGTGGGGCCTCTTCCCTGCAGTAAACACTCCTTATCACCAGGATAAAAGCCTTGT